>JAHWFP010205591.1:26659-40118 GCA_023313725.1 Lithobius niger | reverse complement strand
TTTGACCCTTTTGAGGGAAAATTTCAGGGGTTTTTACTCACGCTTTTAAAGACGGAAAGTAAAAGAGTGAGTAAAAACCCCTGAAATTTTCCCTCAAAACGCTGCGTTCGCCGCTGATTTTTGACCCTTTTGAGGATTTTAAAGACGGAGAATAAAAGAGTGAGTAAAAACCCCTTAAAAAAAACCTGAAGTTTTCCCTGAAAAGGCTGCGTTCGCCTCTGATTTTTGACCCTTTTGAGGGAAAATTTCAGGGGTTTTTACCCAGTCTTTTACTCGCCGTCTTTTTAATTTCATACGCATTATGCCTTTTCAAAAACGGCGTGACTTGGCAGACACCTGCCCAGATTTTGGTATGTCATTATATTTGTCATTTTTTTAAACCTGATGACGGGAATTGTAATTCCCGAAACGTAGTTGTGTTTTTACATGTTTACCACTTGAGAGCTTTTCTGTTTATAATAATTATTAGATAGGCCTACGTATCTAAAAAAAAAATATATCATAAAGTGTGATGGTAAGGTAACAAGCCCAGCCCGTCAAATTTCTCAACGCGATAACGCACGCGCGTGTCAACCGTACACATACGGAAGGACGGGCTGACATTAAATGGAGTAATTATACAGATTGTGATCAAAATGTGCTTCGGTACCAACTTCATGCTTAACATTATACATCCTGAGCCCTTAACATCAGTGTCTTTCCAAAAACTTGGCAGTCAGAAGAAAACAAGACGAAACTTGAGTATTCTCACCACGCGTCCGACGACGTGGTCATTTGCAGAAATTGCACCGCCCTAAATTCGCCTTCTCAACTTCCGTATACATCACCCGCATTCTCTTTATACATATATACATCTCTATGGCGATGCTTGCTTCGTCTGCATTGTTTAACGAGCACATAGCTCTATATATATCCGACGTGAAGATGAAAATGATGGCGATATTGTGCAAGTCACCCGCTCCTCCACCCGAAAGCGGTCAGGCGATGCGGGAGGTTAGAGAGAGGTCCAGGAACACTTGGCAGGGACTAAACCTTGGCCGTCACTGGTTCCTTACGCCGACGTCTCCAGCGACTTAGGGCGCGTTTACGCAACGACTCGCCTGTGCATTCTCGCAGCTGGAAGTTAGAAATGATCTGAAATTCCAACATGGCGGCGATTTTAGCTCTGCCAGCTCACAACGCAACGAGTCAGTAATTGAATTTAGAAGCGATTGGGAAAATTGTTTCGTCAGGAAGAAGTCTTTATCTTACTGTCACGAATTATAAGACTGCAAGCATTTGCTCAAACGATGTCGTATTTAGCTAACCCAGGAAGCGTTGTTAGCATGGCAACGACACCTTTGCCATCGCGATTAAATGTCAGCTGCAAGAATGCAAAGGCGACTCATTTGCGTAAATGGGCCCTAGGAAGGAAAAGAAAGGATTGTCCGAACCAAGCGAAGAGCGCAATTGGTCGCTCAGAGCGAGAATTCAAAACCCAACATGGCGTCCATTTTGGGGTTATCGAATCGAAAACAAACCATCGAATGCAGGCATTCAGAAATCATTCCTCCGTCTTGTACTTCACTAGAAAATGTCTTCTTGTTGTCGTCAATCGATGATGTCATATACCGTACGCTCGCCAGCAGCGAGGAGAAGATCTGCGTCCGCATTGTTGCCATGGTTACTACGTATAGAATTCTCGAAAGCCGCGTGCTCTGGTAGAGGCGAGAAGCGGCCAGGAGATTTACTATTAACTAAGTAATAAGCGAGCAAGAAAATTTAGGTTGCGAGCCATTGAATAAACGCGCCCTTACGATTCTACTTTTATCTTCACGGGCAAACGCAACGTCTCATTCAAAATCAAGCCCCAAAACACACGCTCGACATCACACCGTCTGCATCACACCGAAACAACATTAAAAAATACGGCCACGAGACTTGGGAGTTATTTTCTACACGATAGTTGTGAGCTTACCGGGTAATTCGTCAGCGATATCCTTCCACATGTTAGCTGGTACTCCCCTGTGTTGTTATATTTTTGTCCGAGGTCGTACCACGGTAGAACAATAAATACAGATAGTGCCAGTCTCTCTCTTACAACGGTAAACATTTGAAAGAAAGAAGTTCCTGCTTTCAGCGATTTACCGCCAGAGGGCGCTGTCGTCAAGTGATGGAAGTGCAAAGCATCATGGGGATCAAAACTATTTAGCGTCACTGAAAACAAATGGATCACGATTAGAATACAAAATTAATCGTTTAAAATATACCATAATTCAGATTAGGACATTAAAATAATTTTAAGAAAGATCAGGACTGGCTGACCGTTTTACTTTTTTTAATCCAACATTTAAGTTTAAAACGGGTTGTCATTACGAGTGGAGCTAAGTTTAACACAATGGTTTTGTGTTCCGAGAACGCTCGACAAGCGTGCTGCTCATCGCCCGTTCAGGCTGAAGCATCATCCGTGGTTTATGTTTATTGTAACGATCTCTATACAGTTTGAATCGAACACAGAATAAGTTCTTCTACTTCGGATGATGCCCACGCACGAGTATTTCGTCTTTTCCGCATCAGGTATTACAATGGTTGCCACGGCAACGACGCCGCCATTTTTTATTTCAAGTTTCTGCTCCTACGAGAACCAGACAAGTGCTGCCTTCTGGCGCCGCTGGTAGAAGCAGGATCTTTTTTCCCCCCACGTTTGCAGAAAAGCGTCACTACCTACTAATTTACCCTATTCGAGTTTCGATAACGGTCGACCGCCAGAGTAGCCGCCATGTTGCTATGACTTATGTGCAATCAAGTCCAATTGGTTAGTTGTCTGATTGGCTGACCGCGGATGATTGCCGGAAACGGTGCCAGAAAGTCAGCCTATAGCCAGACATGAACGTACCGGCAACGACAGCCGGGAAGGTGGGAGTGCCATAAATAATGACCGGTCCCTTTCGTGTCTGTGCCTTTCCGTCTTCCGTGTCAATACATGCGGATGGGCTCCTAAGAATTTACATTTCAACAACGACGCGTTCCTTTTGTCAGTGACGGTTCCCGGTGTTTCATTTTCCTACACCAATAGACAAGAAGGTATTGGGGTGGGGGGTCAGACCTTGAGGCGCCCTGTATATCTGGCAATTTCTTGGAAAAACGATTTGGCAGAAATCATAGCACAACGTAATGTTTATTTCGTGGAATATTAAATTCCGCGAAAACAAACCACGCTGCGCATTGGCCACCCACAATAAATAGGTGTTCCCGATGCACATGCGGGGGTCAGCCATAATTCTGAATTTTATTGATATGGGACAGAATGTAGCATCCGCCATTGTGTGACGAACGTCTGCAGGTTAGACCTGAGAGGAAGCTGTTGGAGGCTGAGAATCAAAACAGTCTTAGTAGTCTTTGCTAAGACATCCCCCCCCCCCTCCTTATAAAGCCGGTTTAATAAAGCATTGTTGTGATTTCCCGTATGCATGAAAATACTGTGATTTCCCGTTATGGCAGCCGCCCATGCTTTTATAAGATTTAATAACATTCAGGGTTAAGAGACATAGAAGCCTAGATCCAGTTTGCAAGAAAATAGTGTGACTGGAAAAAAAACCATGACGTCATCAGTACTGTGCCTCTTTGTTGTAAACACAGTTCGAATCATTACTTATACCAGACACAATTCATTTTGACAGACATACAAACAAACAATATAAGGATTGTCGATATTATAAGGATGAATAAGGATTATCGAAATTCCCACTGCGGACGTCCAAATCATTGCGGACACACACAAACATTACGATCATATTTATACAGATTGTATTTTGTTTGCAATAAAGTTTCTTACTGTTGTGGTGTGGAAGAAACACGCCGACCCATTCAGTAAGGGCTTGCGCCAGTTTCAGACCTCAGAATGAGTCGCATCAGCCTCCAGTGCCACTCCTGGCACCAGCCATTATTCACTACGTTTACATGTCCACAAGAAAGCGCATTTTAGCGATGCGCTTTGAAATGAGCATCAAAAAACGGCACCTGTTTACAAGACGAAAGATAGCGATTAGGGCCAATCCGCTAAGGAATGCGATTTGACCAGTGCGATCGGAAAACCCTTTCTTTTTGCCCTCCCTTTGGCGAAGAGTGAGCAAGTCCAATGCTGCTCTACCCCCTGCATGTTGTAAACTGGGTCAGCTTAGACCCACGTAACCAAATGTAATTAAAACTTAGTGGTCTTACTAGTCATGCATACTCATTTTCAGTTTATTTACCTAAAATTCGAATGGCACCAGCACAAATTACGTGGATGCCGTAACTGTGTCCGCCATCTTTACCATGCTTTCTCCTACGGCTCAATGCGATTGCGAGTGTTTACATGCACAAAGACGATGCGATACGGATTCTGAAATCACCTCCGTGAAGCGCATTGGGGGAAAGCATCACGAACGGGTGTTTACAAGACCCACGGAGGCAACACGGACACGATGCGCATCCCTCTGAAGCGCTTCGAAGTAATCATGTAAACGTAGTGATTGATACACAACTCAATCATGCAGAGCCACCAATATCCAAACTCGTCCATCTAGCGACAGTTTTGCACTTTTAATACATCAGTAAACGCAACAGAGCATTCCAAATAAGTCTTTTGAGCGAAAATGACGTCACCGTTCGAAGCAACTGATGGATTCCTCCCGGAGTTAGTCGATAAACTGCGACGTGTCGTCACTTCCGCTTCTTGGAATACCTTGCTGAGCTTGCCAAGTTCTGTTTGTGCATTTATTTGGAAGGTGCTGATGGCTGACGTAGCAAACATCATCCATGAAGAGCCAAACTGTGCCCAGATGGACAAGGTGGGCTTGGTGGTTTTGGATGGAACTGAAGGTGACATGTCAACACGGCCAGAAGAAAATCAAGGTAGTGTTATCGTGTCTCTCCACCTCCATCAGAATGCCTTAAACCACCAGTGTTGCAGGACATGTACAAATCACCACGAATGGAAGTGGTGTTCCGCCACAGGAGTGCCACCACTACAGGAAGCATTCCACCAGAGGAATATTCCACCACAGGAAGCAGCATGGAATATTCCACCAACACCACCATCACCAAAGAAAGTGTTCGAAGTTCAGAAACAAAACATCTTTATAGGTCCTTTATTCATCCCCGTCTCAACCACTATTCTACAGTTTAACTCCACTTGACGTCAGATGTGTGCAGCGATGGTGCATCAGCAATTCAGTGCCTTCCTAAACTATAGTCAGAACTCGACAAACTCAATCGAACGATGCCAAAGAATACAAGTAACGACACGCCTTTGACGCGACCAGACACAACTAATAAATTGGTGGGAGTCAAAACGGCCTAACGCAGACAAAATATCCAACATATTTGATGGCTGGTGGTGCATGTTTCAACATGCTCGAGGCAGTAGCCTAAATAATCAGAAAGAGTTTTTTTGCGCATGCACGCAGAGGGATGAGTCATCACTGACATCTTGCTAAGCCTTAAGGATGAACCAGCCTGTCTCCAACAGCCGAAAGTTTCTCGAGTTTGCAATGCTGGTTTTGGATTGTACATAGTGGATGGATTCATCCAGAATCTCCTTCCCCCTCCCCCAAAATCCCGTGAAAACTGCAGGTTTGGTCTTCTCTTACTGTATTTCATTCTTCTTTTCATTATAAACACAACAGCACGAAATTGAGATGGTAAAACCAGACGGAGTTGTAACACAAACAATTATAATTTTTAACGCAAAATAAAAAATATTTGAATATTTTGAAACTTGACGTGCCATCATGAATTAGCCAATATTGTAACAACTAGGTGACAATTATTCTAATGTCTTCTGAAAATTCCCAACTTATTCTTCTTTTTCTTCCTTCCTCTTCTTCCTTCGTCTTTTTCCTTCTTCCTTTCCTTTTTTTTCTTCGTCCTTCTTCTTCATCTCTCTTTTTCTTCCTTCTTGTTTCTTCTTCTTCTTCGTCGTTGATGCCTTCCTCTTCATCCCTCTTCTGCCTCCTTCTTTTTCCTTCTTCCTCTTACTTTTTCCTTCTTCCTTCTTCTTTGTCCTTATTTCTTCCCTCTTTTCTTTCTTCTTGTTCCTTCTTTTTCGTCGTTGATGCCTTCCTCTTCATCCTTCTTCTTCATCCTTTTTTTTCGTTCTCCTTCTTTTTCCTTCTTCATTCTTCCCTCTTTTTCTTCCTTCTTGTTCTCTCTTCTTCTTCGTCGTTGATGCCTTCCTCTTTATCCTTCTTCTTCCTCCCTCTTTTTTCATCTTCTTTTTCCCCCTTTTTCTTCCTTCTTGTTCCTTCTTTTTTTTTCGTCGTTGATGCCTTCCTCTTCATCCTTCTTCTTCCTCCTACTTTTTCCTTCTTTTTCCTTCTTCCTCTTTCTTTTTCCTTCTTCCTTCTTCTTCTTCCTCTTTCTTTTTCCTTCTTCCTTCTTCCTCTTCCTCTTTCTTTTTCCTTCTTCCTCCTTCTTTTTCCTTCTTCCTTCTTCCCTCTTTTACATCCTTTTTGTTCCTTCTTCTTCTTCTTCGTCGTTGATGCCATCCTTTGTAGCCTTCTTCTTCTTCATTATTCTTCCTCTTTCGTTTTCTTCCTTCTTCTTCTTAGTCGTTGTCGTCGTCCAGCCTGAAAGTCACAATTATTTATGAAAAATTGTTGAACTTCATTCTTTAAACTTAATTTTAACTTTACTGAATACGTCAAGACGCCTTGAAGGTATTAAACGACTATGGTTGCAGGGGAAAAATACATCAAAACAATAATAACAACAAGCAGTTCAGTACAATAAACTCTTTAACAATTTCATAATCCTCATAGTTTCACAATTTCGTAAATTTCATAATTTTCATTTTTCATAGTTTTCCTGTTACTGAGAATTAAAACAATACAATTAGAATTAAAACATACTCAGTTAAACTATGCATGCAAATAAAAACAGATGCATGAATCGGTCCAATTTCATAATATTCCTGTCTCATTAAAGTCTCTGTATGTAGCTTTCATACTATGTCTTTGGCAGTTTCAAAATTGTAGTACTATTTTAAGACCACAAAATTATCTTAGGACACCAAAAATAAACGGTAAATTTCCGTATCACAACATAATGCTGAAAAACACCACGTAAATAAACTACAGCAAAAACTATACGAATCTGTCTATCTCATAGTAACAGCCAAATGCACGGACAAATCTGAATGAAGTTTGGCAGGTATAACCTCTGAACTGGAAAGATGACGTGTGTACAAGGTTTGTTTTACCAGTTGGTAAGAATTCAAAACGAAGATGCATTCAGGTCTTGTGGATCTGGTCCGTATTACCATAGATTAGAAAGGTAACTAGATATACCGTCTTACTTCTTCTCGTCCTACGCGGAGCTCTGACGGTAGTTGCGGCTACTAATACCTCTGCTAATGCTTTGCCTTCTGCTGCTTCGAAGGCAAAAGCATTAGCAGATGTATTAGTAGCCGCAACTACCGCCAGAGCTCCGCGTAGGACGGGAAGAAGTAAGAGGGTATATCTAGTTAACTTTCTAATCTATGGTATTACGTCTCCGTGTGGTGGCTATCGTCGCAAAAATTCGATTCGCTGTTTGGGTGGCGGCAGGGACTGGGGGTTTAAGATACACGTTGCGGCCAAGGTCTAGTCGCAAAAGCGAGGAAGGAGGTGATCGTCAGTGGGATTTGGGGAGAGGGGAGGTCGGAGGGGCGCAGATTGGGGATGGGGTGGTGGAGCGCCAAGGCCGCATGGTCATGGGGATGCAGATAACGCCGCTTTAACTTATCCATTCTACGCGCCGCGCCAATCTGTATGCGGCCGGTGCTAAATCACACGGCGGTCCTCGGCTTCATAAAAGCCGCGAATGGTGTAGCCGCTTACTGGACCTTTTTTCTCTAGTGCTTCATTACCAATTCCTCTAAGATGCCCTCACAAGAGAAATAAATGCATGCACACAGGGAAGGCTGCTTTTTTTTTTTGTTGTTGCGTATACCAATTTCCATCTCTTTTTTCGTCAATTTGTACAGTTCGGCTGATGGTACACTGAAAACCATAGCAGAAGACGGGAAAGCATACGAACACTCATAATGTAAAAGACACAGTGGCCTACCCGACGGTTGGGGAGGGCGGATGGGGGCAAAGGAGAGCCCGCCCCCCCCCCTCCAAGGACCCACATTTAAGAGTAAAACGTGGCTAAAGTAGACAAATAAGGCATTTTGCAACCGAAAAGATGGTAAACAATGGAGTTTTATACGATTCAAAGGGACCAAGGTAGAACTGCGCCAGTTTTTTTTTTGCATCTGCCCGACAGCCCAAAAAAAGAGCGGCGGGGGGGGGGGGGCCCTTTTGCCCCTTTTAAAATGTGAAAGGGTAAAATTTTTTGCGGGGGGGGTGTGTGTGTAGATTTGAGTCTTTAAAACTCTTGGCTGGAGACGCTGATATGTGACATTATATTTGAATATAAATACGCTTTATTGGGCAAATTCATTACAAATTTCATTGCAAACGGGCGAACCTAATGGATGCAATTGTATGAACCGGAAGAAGGGTAAGCGTGCCCGATACTTTGTCCAATGTAAAGTGTATATCTTGCAAAAAGAGGCGGCGCCGTATCAGGCATGGAACGTTCAACATTTAGCATTCTGCCCTACTGCCTTCGCTTATAATACACAGCAACCTAAATTTGAGAACGACCTAAGCAAAATAATTTCAGAAAATAATAGGTTTTTTTTTTAGGTTAATCATTACGCTAAAAAAAAACTTTGCTATAGTGTCCGCGGACTATCTTGAGTTGTCCGCAGAACGAACACAGATAATCGATTGTACTGTTTTCAGTATAGCAGAGTGCCTTGTTGATATCCAAGATGGTTACAAAAAAAATGGCGGCCATCGATTAAAGCCTCCCCATCCAGGAAGACGTAGCCGCTCACAAAATACTTGCAGGACTCAAGATACACCGCGCACACAATAACAAGTTAGAACGGCAAAGTTAATTAAAGAAGCGATAGTTTCGGCTTGGACGACTGTTTCGTCATCTGTGTTGTGAGTGTATCTATTCGATGCGAGCGATGTGATGTGTTACAATATTAACGTTTTAGTTACGTCCTCTGTAATGTGTGGCGAAGTGGCAACCCGTACCACTGCACTGCATTCGAGGTTGGCGCTGATGATCTTGCTGTCGACGCACCATAAAGCCTCAATTCCCGCCCCCCCCCCTCTCCGTTGTATTTTACTCGATTTCTCAACTAATTATATAAAGAAAAGCTAATATTAAAAATGTGTTAATATTAAAACAAAAAAAAGCGTAGGGCATCTGGGCGCTTATTGTCAAGGGCGCATCTGCCATTGGCAGACGGGCACACGACCCAGTCCGACCCCAAAGGAACAAAACACCTGAAAATGAGTTGTTTTACAGGGCACCTGGGACTTAAAGAACCTCCCCCTACCCCCTTTCGCCCTACAGCTGAATTATAATAATAATACCTAGTTTGTCACATTAATGCAACAGTACATGGAAGGACCATGTAGGATCACTGACACCAAGCTTACTAAGCTACAGGAATGTAATTATAATCTAACATGTCTTAAGAGCCGTGGTTTGCAGTTACATAGTATGGACTTTAATTCTGGGGCCTCATTCTGATTCTAATTTATTTCTGCCTTCCCTTCCCCTCGCCCCCAAACAAATTCCTGGCTACGCCACTGAAAAGGTATAAGATGTATACCAGGTGTTCCAAAAGTCAGGGGTCACCCGGGTAATATACCTGGGTCATATACTGGGTGTTCATGCTGATACACCGGGGATTTTTTTTTATTTTTGGTTTTCATGCTGATAGACCATCAGCATGAAAAAAGAACTTAAAAATCCCTGGTGTGTCAGAATAACACCCGGTATATCACCCGGGTATATCACCCGGGTGACCCCTGACTTTTAGGACACCCGGTATAGTATGTGTATTCTATCATGAAGGTTTCTGGGCTAGCTCCAATGTCTCCCACTAGGATAGCATTTTGTAGTACTTTTAATTTTCGATTCTGGCAGTCTAACCTTTGAACCTTTTTCAAAATCATTTACAAAAACACAAAACACTATTCAATCCACTTTAGAATTATTACACGGGGGTTCGTCCTGGGTCTTAAAATCTGAAAAAAAAGTGCTTAAATTTGGGGAAAAAAATTCCAGAGCTTGAAAATCCTTGAATTCTAGGAACAAATACAGAAAGGCTGCAAATGTCCTTAAAAATGTTGTTGGCTTGAAATTGAATTATGTTTGCTTCAGTTGTGTGAAAAAAAAAAACGTGCGTACTTCAGAATGTCAAGGAACAAAATTACGTGTTTAGGTCTATTAAAAAAAAAAATTCCAGTACCGTAGTTAAATGTGTGACGAAACATCAAGAGAAATTATATAATTAAATAAACAAAGCCAAAGTACCTTGTCTTTGTGATAAGTCTCTTTGTGGCTGCATTGGGTTTGTTCAGTTAAGAAAATTTGTATTACACAGCGCACATTTTATCAAAAGCATTAACATCTATTAAAAGGAGATTGCCACCAAGATCTCAAGCTGCATTTTCTACAGCCATTTACCGCTATCTAAGTCTTGTCTAAGTCTTACTTTCAACAAGCGAAGGAACACACAAAAATAAATTTCATTTTATGAAACAAACAAGACACGTGCCAGAAGAATGTAAAGTTGGTGCGTCCACGTGCACCAGGGAGTAAACGGTAAAGTTAAGCCTAACGACAACTTGGGCGCTTTTTTTATATATACTAGAGGGCCGGTCTCATTTCCCGGGACATTTTCCGACGACTTGTCAGATTGATCGACCACTCATGCCTGGCTCCTTTTTGGCTGCAGGTAGAGTGGGAGAGTGCATTTCAATGCAGGCGCGAGGAGGGGAGAAGTGGTTTTCCTTTAGGCTTTCCTTTTAGCCGGCCTCCGATATTATAATAAAGAGAATGACCATTTTGAAACACAAATTTTACTGCTAGAGGGCACCATCTAGTGACAGTGATATCGTTAACCGTCACCGCTTGCTCCCTGATACACATGGACGCACCAACTTTACACTCAATAATTAAGGAGGCACGTGGCTTGTTTGTTCTGTAAAAAGAAATTGCTTTGTGCAATTCCTTCGCTTGTTGAAATCAAGTGCTACACAGAACTAAATAATGAATAGGTTCCTTTAAAAACAAATAGCCTAGATAAACTTCAATGTGCGGTACCATAATCGATACCTATGTGGCTTTGAAACCTTAAAGTTGGGCCTAGAAAAAAGCCTGGAAAAGACCTTGACAAATATTGGCCAAAAAGTGTACGAATCCTGTATGCATCATGGACCCGGCTCCACATACCTGAAAATTGAAGGTCGCGGCTAGAAGTGCATTGCCAAGGTAGAAGAATATATATCAGTAGTGCCACTCTTTCTCTGACAACGGTAAACATTTCGCAGGACGAAACTAGTTCCTGCTTTCAGCGATTTACTGCCAGAGGGTGCTGTCGTCAAGTAACAGGAAGCGCAAAGGATCATGGGGATTAAAACTATTTATCGTCACTAAAACAAATTGATAACGACAAGAATACAAAATTAATCGCTTAAAATATATCATAATTCAAATTAGGATATTAAAATAATTTAAGAAAGATCATCAGAACTGGCTGATCAAGTTTTAATTTTTAAATACAACACTCAATTTCAAGAGGGTGTATCGGCAGCCGTTGCTGGCGTTTGAGCTGCCACCATCCTGTGCTGATGCGCCGGACGTTTGTGGGTAGACCCGGCGGATGCCACATTGATTGAAGACTAAGGTCATCGGTCCCAGCTCGGCGCTGGTATGGAGTGGTGGACTGTTCCTGGGCCCGTGGCGGATGTCCTTACAGAGAAGCTCCCAAGAAGTACGAGTCTAGTCCAGACTCTATTATTATAGGCCAATGTGCGCATGCATGCCATGACGTGCATTGTAGTCATGGTGTCATGCTTTGTTTGCCATGCATGGTTACCACTTGTATTAATTCATTTCATGCCAATTCCTCCTAACTGTAACACCTAGGAGTGAAACCGTCATAATTTATTTGCCTTTTTCTCTACCCAATATTTCGATCCTCATACCAAAATTATTCTGCAACATTATGTAAGTTCATCTTTTATTTACCACCAAAAGTTTCCTGCTTTTCTCCTATCTTTAAAATCCCGCAAACAGCCTGTGTAAAACCGCAAGGGTTATTCCGTGTGAGTCGAGCGAGCGTAAAATTGCAACCTCCACCGCAATAAACCCAATGGAACCAAATAACCAGCGTCAATTTTACTAGCTAAGCCATAACATCTTTTCCATCAACCACTGAACTCTCGTCAATACAAGTGGTGGTCGTTACGAGTGGAGCTAAGTATAACGCATGGTTTTGTGTTCCGAAGACGTCCGAGAAGCGTGTTCATCGACTGTTGGTGGAAGCAAGTATTATTTTATAACATGTTTTCTGAAATCGTCACCACCTACTAATCCACCCTGTTCACTTCTAATGAAATTCGCTCTGCGCTCACATATTCTGGCGAAATTTGCAGTTTCCTTTTTTTGCCCCGTTCGCTCAACCATCAGTCGCGTTTTCCATCAAACAGTATTTGTTACGTCACACGAAAGCCGCCAATAAAGTCTTGTGGCACGAACATACCGGGGGCTATAAAAAGGCACTGTCTACGTTAGGCACTCTGCTCGTTTGCTGTCTCAGTCGCCGAGAAGAGTTGATGTTGGTCCGTTTACCGTGTTGGTTACACCAACCTAACACATTTTTCCTTTTGAGGGGGGGGGGGGGAGATTTTCTCTAGAATGTCATTGATCCGGCAACTTGTGAAATGTCACCATCTTGATGGTGTTCTTAGTCGTTTCCATCTTTTACGACACTTGGCGCGTCAATTGGGCAATGATTTTGACCTCTTGTCCGGAGTTTTTTTAATAATTTTTGCAGGCGGTGTAGATGTATGATAAGATCTGGACTAGGGGTTTGTTTAACATCTGTAATGTGTGGCGCAGTTGGGCCCCAGACCATCGAACTGTGACAGGTTGGCGCTAATCATGACATAGCCCTCGACACGCCATTCAGCCTCCATCCCCCTACCCCATCACTGCTCAGATGGCATTTTTGCCCATCTTACCCTTCATATATTGTTTTTTTTTTGGGTGGGGGGAGGAGGTGGTATTAATCCTTCCTGATTGTTGATTATGAAAGTGAATTTCGGAAATTAGAATGCTAATTAGAGAAGTTTTGGGGTCCCCACGTCAGTTTAAATTCACTTCATATTCTCATCAGAAATGGGTGTGTGTGCTCTAGTGTAGGTGAGCCATTTAAGTGAATAAACTCAAACAACCTCATAACTCAAGTAATAACGTTATTCCGCTGCACCCTAACTCATCCCGCCTCGGAACCCCTTAAATTAAATTAAATTAAATTAAATTAAATTAAATTAAATTAAATTAAATTAAATTAAATTAAATTAAATTAAATTAA
>JAHWFP010205590.1:7582-26991 GCA_023313725.1 Lithobius niger | reverse complement strand
CTAAAAGCTTCATTTAGCAAGACCAACTTTTTATCCCCTTAAGCTTCGCGCATTTAACCACACCCACCTTTAATCCAACACGAATTACACGCTTCCGTGATTCGTGTTGGATTAAAGGTTGGTATGGTTAAATGTTTACTCTGTCACCGAAAAGTTAGCGATATGCCTAATCAGAACTCAACCTAGCGAAAACGCATTGCCTTTATTCACAATTATTCACAAATTTGGTTTATCACATAATCCGTTTTCCAACATCCCAACATTCATTTACAATCAAAACTAATTTCTAACCACACAAATCTTCGTTAACAGTCAATGCGATTCACTATACCGAGTATCATGTGAAGACGGAAATTAGTGTAAAATTTGGCATCAATTTCCGTCCGTCCTGGAGAGAGCGACTTACGGCGTACATCCGTCTCTCCAGGACGATCGGAAAACGATGACAACTTCGGAAAAATGGCAGCTAAGACAGTTTCGGTTTCAGTGGATTTTCAGAGCCCCCTAGAGTAAAAGCCGTATATGCTTTCCCCTTCCACACTACTCCGCAAAAAGGTGACAAAAACACCGGCGGCGCTTCGTCACTACCACCTTGGGGAGGAGGGGGCCGTGGCAGTGGGCTTAAAGGGACACCCGGCCTGCCATATAACATGCCGCCTGCCTTATAACAGCTACGCGCAGATCGCCATCCGCGCATTTACCAGAGCAAAGGTCGGATGGGGTGGTAGCTGCGTTCCTCGCAACCAGGAACGTAGCTGGTGTCTCGGTTGTCTTTGGGAATACAACACGAAACAGCATCAAGTTAGAGATTGTGTCGTCACAAACCGGAATGATTCTATTATTTTAACACCACAATTTATAATTTGCTCGGCTAGTGTCTTATAATTTTGCTTCGGCGATCTATTGAAATTATATTAGTTTAAATTTTTACCGCATTGGTCTTATAGATTTTTGATTGCATGGTAATTATTAGAAAATTAGTACATGCACACACAGAGATGAAACGTCATGATTATTGTTAAGCGCGCAAAGCATCATATACGTGTAGGATACAGTAAATAAAGTTAACAATTATTCAACAGAAAATCTCCTAGACGCCACACTTTAAAACGGATTTTTACCAAGGGACTGACTAACGGTAAGGAAATAGACCTTTGGGGATCGTACTTGATGTGGTGGATCAAGAAAAATGGCGCTGGGAGGAATGTACCTTTAAGGGGACTAATTTAGCGTTTGGTTTACGCTAGGCTTTTTTTAGGAGGAGAAACAAGCGTTTCAACAGATGAGCCTCAATGGCGCTAATAAAAACAAACATCTGGTTATTAGACCTTGATCGCATCAACCAAAAACGATATACATGGCAAAAAACACTATGCAAGAACCGGCATATCCTTTCAGCTGTGTTATAAAAATAAGAGAGCATGCCCCCCCCCCCGCCTTAAATTGTGTAGCACGATGAAGGTGTGAGCTTTTACTGATTTTAACTGTTAATTTTGATAAAATTCCCGGAACCCGTTTTAAAGTGCCACGAAATATCAAGTTTTAGTGGTTTTTTTTTTTTACCATGTATGCCTTTTTTGGTTGATGCGATAAAGGTTTAATCATATCAAAAACCAAAACTGTTAAAAGGGGCCGCCAAGTTCCGAATGGTTCGGCCCTTTAAAGGAGTGATATCAACACACCAAAACATTCGCCAAGTTAATCGCACCGCTTAATAGTTCGAAGGTTAAATGAAAACTAGAACATTGCTACTTTCGGTAGCAGTGTTCAAGCTTTCATTTAACGTCCAAAGTATTATTCGGTGCGATTAAGTTGGCGAATGTTTTGGTGTATTGATATTACTCCTTTGAAGGGCCGAACCATTCGGAACTTGCCGGCCCCTTTTACCAGTTTTGGTTTTTGATATGATATCACTCCTTCTTTAAAAATTGTGTATTTACTCAACTCCACTACCGTTCAGATTTGTAATAAAATGCCACGTCAACAAGAAATTGGTTTTCAACTCTTTACTACTACCTGTGCCTATAGGCCGAACCATTATCAACTTAGTCACCTCTTTATAGGTTTTTGGTTTGGTTTTAATTTTGTTGTAATTTGTTTTATTTAAATAGTTTTGGTGTACTGATATCACTCCTTTGAAGGGCCAAACCACTCTCAACTTGGTGGTCTCTTTACCAGTTTTTGGCTTTGTCTATTTTGCTTTGTTTTCTACAGTTGGTTTATTTTTCGTGAATTGGACGTGAATACAATTTCTTTGCAACGTCGTTTAGATTTATCGTGCTACAGTAGTGTGTATCTAGGCACGTACGTCAGTATACACGTTGTCATTGTCCGAACTTTGGCCGTCCAATGAGAAACGATGCCACCAATACTAACAATGGTTATAAAAATATTTTCGTACTTACGCGCCCTCCCACGCCATCCCCGTTACGCCCGCATGCTTCAAACCATAAAAGTTCGTATTGTACTGCACCCATTCATCCAATTTCATAGCTGGAAGCCTTCCCGTTATCTCGGTATCGATGAATAATCACCCTATGGGATTTAACACGGGGATGAGCGGGCTAGTCTAGTAGCTAGCTATTAACTAGTAACACATTTTCAACGTTATTGAGTGTCAGATTTTGCATGAAAGCAGCTTAGTTGGCATTCCTACACGAGTTAATTTTTGTCAGGTGGGTTATTGCTCTCGATTTCAACACAATTTAAGTTTTTGTACCGCATTATTATTTTTCCCCAAGAACCTGAAATGTGTCCAACTATGCTTCAAGATATAAGACACAAACGCTATGGCGTCGTGCTACAATGGTTCTCAACCTCGACAATTGAATTGATGTGATGTTTGTTGCCTACTTGGCGCGACACACGAACGTGTGTCTAGAAAACCAAATGTTAGTTATTATTAGGGCCATTGAGGCTTTTCCAATATTAAGCCAGGCTTAACTTGTGTCTGGAGCATGGCGCTGGAGTAATTACGTTCTATACGTTGACTCTGGAAGACGTACCCGGGAGGAAGACGTGCCATATTACAGCTGGCGGAACGGCAATGAGTCTCTAAACTGGGGATAATGCACAACTCAGACTCACGCACTGCAACAACGGTTGCAGTCTTCTGTACGGCCGAAACGGCTGAAAAGACGATTGCAACGATTTTGTCAGTCTGTCCCTCTGTTGCTTTTTTTTTTCCGCGGCAGAGTGGTACCGGATACGGAAACTGTTTTCACCATTCGATATACCGACCAAAAATTAGTTTAAAAACATCGTTGCTTCCATACAGCTAACAGGCTTTCTCGACATAATTCAATGAAATAATAACATTTGATTGTCGCATTTAAACGCTGCAGGAAAACACGCAACCGTAAAAACAAAAGGATTTCGGTAACGACACATATTAGCTTCAATGAAAATACTCTCGACACCGTGTTGTATGGATGAACAGGCCTACTCCAGACCAAATTTGCCCGGTTAGCTGCTATAATTGCGAATTAATAAATAGACATAAATCGCTGGAAATAATATTAAGGAAAATTGGAAATTAGCCAATAGCGGAAATCATACACGTTAAGTGCATAAAGGTGGCTTACTGAACTACGTTATTTCTTGTGCATGATTTTCGCTATTGGCTAATTTCCAATTTTCCTTATTATTGCGAATTAAAGCAGAAGGTGGAAAAAAGGCCTAAAAGTTGAAAATTAGGCCTTAGGCCTTAATGATGATGAACTGTTGTGTGCCAACACGACAGTGGGGGAGGGAAGAAAGGAGGGTATGGGTAGAGGGGCCTAACTGAGGCAAAACGTTAAAAAAAATGTACCATTGAATGGTATAAAAAAATATTGAACCCTTTTACTGAGTTTGGTCCCAAATTACTAAAGGTATTATTGAGAAAAACTTCCACATTTCAAGCAACTTCAAGTATCAATTTCATTTCTTTATCGTGCTACAAGAACGTTAGGGCCATTTTCACACTCAATTATTGCCTGCGGGGTGTTATCTTGAGTCCTGCAAGTATTTTGTGAGCGGCTACGTCTTCCTGGAGGGGGGTCGCTTTAATCGATGGCCGCCATTGTTTCTGTAACCATCTTGGATATCAACAAGGCACTCCGCTGCCAAAAACATACAATGGATTATCTGTGTTCGTTCAGCGGAGAACTCAAGATAGGCCGCGGACACTATAGAGGACCTCATTTTTTTGCCCTTCTTAAAGTGGCACAATCACCGATTAAAAACCGTTCGCAAATACCCTGGCTGGCTAGACGGAGCCAGGGTATTTGCAAACGGGTTTCAATCGGTGCTTGTGCCACTTCAAGTGTTAGCTTTAACCTGCACAGTTTTCTCCCGGGTGAACGAGGACGTACCAGATTTTCACTCAATAATAAAGAAAGCTCGTGCCTTGTTTGTTTCGTAAATAGAAATGACATTGTGCGTTACTTCGCTTGATGCGAGCAAGTGCTATATAGTACTAGGAAACGCTAGATGTGCCAGATTCTGCTTACTAAATTTCAATCTGCGATAGTGCCACTTTAATAAATTCGGAACCTTAGGCGAATTTTTGTTGTCAAGTTCTGGACCTTCGAATTTTATTATTATTATTTTTTTTTTGGGGGGGGGGGGGGGGGGTGGGGGGGGCCCCCGCCCCCCCCCCCCCCCGTCACAACAACGCTTCAATCACCTAAAAATCACGTTCCAGATAGATAACAATGGTTGTCAGGTCAACTGCTATTGTGCGAATTGCATCTATTTTTTCAACAACAAGAAAAAAATACGACTTTTGTGTCAAACTGGCTTTGGTGTAGCCTTGGATATCCATTTTCAATTTGAAGAAAACTCAAAACGACGGATAAAAAAAAAAAGAGAATGACGCCAGTTAAAAGAAACAGAAGATGACAGCGAAAAAAAATGCCGGACGAAGAAGAAGACGAATCAAAATTCGTGAACGGCCTCCGGAAATTGTTTGTGCGCATGCGCGTGTAAAGAGAGATGAGACCACAACCACTCGCTAGCACTTTCGAGAACGTTCTTAACAGACGACCGAGTAAAAACGAAATAGGCAGTGCTGCCTTCGAGAAACGGGAGGAAACCGAAAAATTCAAAAAAAAATTCCGACCACTGATTACTAGTATCTATTCGACTTCTTTCTCCAGTCCTCATTGTAAAATCCAGGAGTTTCCAGCAGAAAATCCGCAGTCCAATTATTCCGGTTGTCATTACGACCCCCTTTCCCCACCGGGCGGGGGGCCTTGCTCCCCCAATGTTTTCTGCAACGACTACAACGAACGCAGTCAAACCCCTACGTCTGTCTCGAAACTAACTAGTACTTCTTAAAATCAGCACGGCGTTGTTTACAAGCTTGCTACAAAGGCCAAACAGGCACGTCACCACTGTTGAAATAACAATGTGAAAACTTAAACGTAGCGTGAAAAATGACGTAAAGTGTGAATAAAAGATGTAAATTATACGAAAAATCCAGTCAACAACTTCACAAGCACTATTGGTAGATTTTAAATTTTCATACTCAATAACCAATCTTATTGTTTGACAAGCGGTGCCTTCGAAAATGAACCCGATTGGGTCAGGCAACAGTAACTCTCGTTGCTTCCACACGTCACGAATTAGTAACATTTTTAACCCAAAATCGTCAATTAAACGAGTCGTGATCGACACTCATTCACGTGACACTCATCAATCTGACATAGATACAACAGGCAATCAGTGGCGTAACTACAGTGAGGCAGAGGAGGTAGCCGCCTCCGGGCCCACCGACTTTGGGGGGGGGGGGGCTTCCTGACGGCCCCCAATTTAATATTTTAATTTTTTATTTGTTTGTAACCGCAAAATATGAGTAAGTACGTTATTGCTACAGTTTCGTGATAAAGAGTTGTGTCTTGTGTTGCAAAAACTTAATCGACTATTTTTTTTTATAAAGGGGGGAGGGCTCCACTGGGCTCTTGCCTCATGTGGAAAAAGTTCAAATTTTTTTTTATGAACGGCTTCTACTGGGCTCTCGCCTGCGTGACAAACACGGCATCTTTTATGAAGGGGTGAGGGGTGGCCCCTATTAGTGCGCTGTAAAAACAATATTTTTTCGTGAAGGAGGGTGACCTCTACTAACCTTCTGTCTTGTGTGGTAAAACTGCATTTCTTTTTGTAATGAAAGGGGCCCTTCCTCCCTTCCAATAACTGTGTGGCCTAGGTGTGGCAATAACTGATTTTTTTTTAAGGGGAGCCCTCCATAGCATGCCGCCTTCGGGCCCCAATTTTGAAGTTACGCCTCTGCAGGCAATTTACAGTTAGAGATAACAAAAAAAAAAGGACAAAAGTAAAAAGCAAGTATTATGCCGAACAACTTAACTCAAGCAGAGAAACTTCACAAATACATTTAAATAATAAAAATAACAATGCACCCGCATTCATACAATCGAAATATTTTCAGAAAACACTCTTTTACGTCCTTTTTTTTTACCTCACAGTTTCTGTTGTTGTTTTTTTGAAAATTGTTAGACTTTAGAGATATAATGTGTTTTTCTATTTTTTGCCAAATTCATTTGCCGACTTTAGCCAATTTGATACCTTATATTTTCTCTCAAGTATTCAATTTTTGATTTATCACAATTTCTGTGCGTATTGTCAAAAGTTGTTTTTTTATTACAGTAAATTCTCTCATTTGCTTATTAAAGTAAATTAGTTAAAAATGCAATGCGGCTGTGGTTGCAAGGTTTAAGAAGTAAAAAACGCTCCTGATGCGTGTAAATAATAATACAAGGTGTCGGCCAATAAGCTTACAGCTTGTTATTAGGCCCAAGCGGCAGATGTTAAGTGGAAGGTTTCACCACCATCAGGAACAGTTGTTTTTTGCCGCATGAGGGAGGAAACCGGAGTACCCGGAGGAAACCCTCTTACAACGGGCGGGAAACAACGGGAAACAACCAAAAGGACATTCAAAAACGGATTAAATTCCAACAAGTGACTTCTCGTCTTGGTCAAATAAAAGGCTTAATACACAAAACTAAACCTCATAAATGGGTAAAACATTCAACATAGACCCTCCATCGTGAGCAACTTTTCCAAGATGGAGGGTCTTATGTTGAATATTTTACCTATTTATGAGATTTAGTTTCGTGTATTATACCTTTTATTGTGACCAAGACTACAAGTTACTTGTCGAAAATTTAATCCGTTTTTTTTAATGTTCTTGTGGTTTACACGAATCAGGAGCGTTGTTTACTTTTTAAATTAGTTAAAGCTACATTCCTCGCAACGCCATTTATCTCGATCGTCCACATCAAGTACGGCCCCAAAGTTCAATTTGTTGACCGTTAATCAATCCCTGGCTACAAATTCGTTTAAAAATGTGGAATGTAAGACATTTTCTGTTGAGTATTGGGAACTAATTTAATAGCATCCTGCGATTATATGATCCTTTGGTCGCTTACAACCATGGCGTTTTATCTCTGTGTGTGTGTAATGTACTAATTTTTTAATCGCTTGTTAAAGGCACATAAATCCCTCCGTTCTGGCCGTTTTACTCTGCGTCACCTACGCTAAAATATAGTTCAAACGACCGCAGCGCGCATTGCTTCTCGACACTAGTCATACTCATTTCGGGGCCGCTGCAACGTGACACATCGTACGACCAAGTCGCAAACTTGAGCGAAGGATTAATTATCCTTCCTCCAGGGCCGCGGCTTGCCAGCGATGTGGCGGGAGTTACATACCGCTCGGACCGAGCCGTTTAAAACAAGCCGAATAACATTCACGCGCCACTACTGACATCTGCATCGTACCCTTAGACCAGCAAATGAAAGGTAAATCAGTTTATATAAAACTATTTCCGGTAATGTATCGAGTGAAACTGTTAAAATATACCGGAGGGAGTTATGTGCCTTTAAAGGGATATACCTCCCAGAGCCATTTTTCTCGATCCTTCACATCAAGTACGGCCCCAAAGGTCTATTTACTTACCGTTAGTCTTTCCCTTGCTAAAAATCCGTTTTAAAATGTGGCGTCTAGGAGATTTTCTGTTGAATATTACGAACTTTATTTACGTTCGTCCCGAACATACATGATGCATCGCGTGCCTACAATGACCTTGAAGTTTTATCTATGTGTGCGCAGTATTAATTTTAATCGTTTGCTAGTAATTACTATGAGATCAAAAATCTAGAAGGCTAATGCAGTAAAAATTAAAATGAATTATTCCAATAGATCGACGAAGCAAAATTATAAGACACTAGTCTAGAAAATTATAAATTGTGATTATAACATACAAGAATCATTCCGGTTTTTGACGACACGATCAATGGGTTCACGCTAGCTGAACTATTAGGCGCAATGCCAACTGAGACAGTAGCTACGTTTTTCGCTGCGAGGAACGAAGCTACCGTCTCAGTTGACCTTAGCTGTGGTAAATACGCGGATGTGATCGTCGCGTGGGTGTTGTGAGGCAGGCGGAAGGTTATAAGGCAGGCTGGATGTTGCTTTAATAATTACCATGAGTCAAAAATCTAAAAGACTAATACGGTAAAAATTATAATTATTTATGCAAATAGATCGCCGAAGAAAAATTATAAGATACTGGCATAAACAATTATAAAGTGTCGTCTTAAAAACGAAAAGATTTCCGGTTTGCGACGACACAATTTTTGCGTTCGTGCTGTTTTGTATACTACGCCCAATGCCAACTGAGATAGTAGCTGCGTTAGACATCCGGCCTTATACTACTACGCCGAGTCTCGCGAGACGATGCGAAGGTAACGTGCAAGTATGGCGATCTGCGCGTGGCTGTCATAAGGCAGGCCGGAAGTTAGAAAGGTTCTGCTAGGTTTGGTCAGGGTGCATTCGGCAATAATTTCCGATGTGGTGTTCTTACGGGTGTGAATGGCTCTAACCAGTGACGACCTCACTTCTCTGTTGAGGAGAGGGAGCCACTGTCGCAAGCGTAAGAACGTCATGACAAGTGCGCAGCAGTCACGGCGGGCGATAGTTCTATCGATCGGCGGGCAACACTCGCTAGGCGCCACGGCGAGCAAGCGAGGCAAGCAGGCATCGGCTGCTGTTCCCGGCAACCCACGAGCCGACAGTTGTTTACCAACCCCAAGCTAATCATGGCTTCCTTCCTGAGACGCGTCGTCGATGCTTCTGTCGTCTGTGCTAATCACCTCCAGTCGGCAATTTGATTAGGAAAAGGTTCAGCCAGCGATTGATTTAAGCACTTGTTTGACAAGGTAGACATAGAACTGGGGGTTGCCCTTCTTTAAGTGAAAGATTGAGAATGCAGACACGCGCTCGCCCGAGAGGTGATGAGAAGGGTTAGAGCTACGCCTTGGTGTAGGGCACGTCTAGTTAGCAGTACCCAAATCCACGTTTCCTCTCGAAATCGGTATATGGCTCACAGTGCTCTCATTTCAAGTTATAATGAGTTTTGATCCTATCTTAAGCGACCTTCCGCACGTTTTGTTCTTTGTTGTAAGCGGCCGAGCTTTGGCCTCGCTCAAGCGCTCGAGCTAGTATTTTGTATTTTGCAAGTGAATAAACGGTTTGCGTGTAAGAAACGTCTTGTCGACTATGCTATTCGGGGCAGAACAACTACAGGGCCGGGAACTCCTGACATTTGGCGCCCGAACAGGGACTCGAACCCTGGATCCTTAGGGCGCCAATTTGTAGAGGGAGGAGGGGGGGGGGACTCAACTCCCGGGATAACTCAGTCCGTTAGGCATTTTGTGTAAATAATCGGTTTAATCTACGCACTGCTGCATACAGGTAATAAGCACACAGCTCATACATAAACGAATTTGCCGCTAATGATTATATCAATACACAAGGCGGGAAAGTGGTGTCTAAGGATTATGGCGCTTAGCAACCAGAGCTGGAGGGCGAGCATGCAGGCGGGGAAGTGTGAATACGGGGAGGCAACGTTACAACGTTTGTAGGCCCTATTCCTTTATCAATTTCAGCAAAAAAAAGTTTATTTCATCTTGCAGTCCTGAAATTTCCTTACAAAAAGACAATGATTTCTTAAAAACAAAAGTCTGAAATTTAAGAGAGTCGTTTAAAAATTTCGAAATGGATGATGGATTTGGGTATTGCTTTCTACAGGTGTTCTGCACCAAGACCCTTCGTCCATCAGGACAAAGGGATTTAGGTGTCGCTTACTAGATTTGCATTATACTAGGGATTTTTACGTCCATGATTTATTCCAAAGGTGTGCGCCGCCGTGCCACGGCGCCGCTTACGGGCAAAAATGTTGACGCCATACATGCCGCCGCTGAGTGGTCAGGTTGCTTTCTCGGCGTACCGCATCCACGGTTAGCTCTGCCAGTGGTTTTTTAACAATTGCAGTACAAAGGGTCGTAAGAAACTTTGAAATTGAATCAATAATCATCCAATAAACAACCAAATTGTCGTCAGCTACGTTTGTTTTTAACAACGCTTGTTATTCGTTGTGGTCTAGTCACTACAAACAGTAAATATTTTTCGGCAAATTAGAGATATTCGAATTCATGTCTGCCTATTTCATGGGAACACCGCCGATGCCGCCTTCACTGCCTGAACATTTTTGAAAGTCGTCTTCGCCCTCCGAACATCAGCGCGACGATTCACGCCGCCACCGCCACCACCACGGAAAAAAATGATGTTCGCCGCCACCGAAGAATGTGTGATCGGCGCACACCGACGGTTTATTCGTCCGTTCAATTTATCAATGTAGTTTAAGAAATTTCTTTCCAAACGTGATTTTTTTTTTACGCAAGTTTTGTGGAATTTTACACTTTTGTGACTAATAAATGGAAATTGCTTAAGTTGCATAAATCAATAAATTGGGCGAATACCTTTGACATTGTAATCCCTGGTATAATGCAACTCTAGGAAGCGATACCTAAATCCACGGTGACTCCATACGGAGAGTCTTGGGTGCCTTCGAAAATTAAAGGTACATGCATCCATGTTGGCTTTCCTGCATGACTCAGTTTTGCGACATTAGTTCAAACGCATGTAAAGGTTGGCCAACACAGCCATTTTCTTGTGTTTTCTTTCGTGGAGAGATGATTTTGCGACATTAACTCTAGCCTGTGTTAATGTTGCAAACGCTATTCTCAACGGGTCGCACCACACACCGGAAAGATTGATGTCCCTTTAACCTGGTTGGATCAAGCAAAAGGAACTCTTGTTGTTTTCATACGTCACGATTTTCACCCAAAATCGTCACCAGAACGATTCGTCATCGTAGCGACTCTCATTCACGTGACAGCTAGGAACTACAAGATGGTCATTCTTTTGAAGAAAAAGCGGGATTTTATTTACGTACTTGCGGTTAAGATTCGTTGAATCTTTAATTATACGATTTGCTGAAGCCACCGAATGAATGAAATAGTTGAAATATTTAAATACGCCAGGAGAACGAGAAGATTTTTGTAGGTACGGGTGAGGGACAAACAGAAGAAAGGTTCAGACGCAGCATACCGTATGACTCGGTGAATTTGCTGAACTTAAAAAAAAATGCAACCATCTTAATTTTAAAAAGGCCTCATTTTCATATCAAGACTGTAGAGTCGGTGAAATATTTTGATCTAAGGAAGCACCGATCGCAGTTAAATTTTCAATGTGATAGTTATGACCGAGATAGTCATGTGACCCATGAAATGCTAGCATGTAATGAATGTATACATTTATACTTGAATTTATACAAAAAATTTATATAATTCTGTATACACTGAACACTTTTGTCTCAAATCGTAGTATCTTTCTATGTAATATAATGCTTCCTACGGACGTTTCCTTTTGGCCGTGTCAGTCTGGCTTAGGGATAAGGTTTCGGCCTTTGGTTTTGATGGTCGTGGGTTCAATTCCCCGCTCAGACAGTCTGACTAAAATAGATTTGCATCCGTATTTATTTATCCGTATATGTAGTTAATAGGTTTGAGACAAAAGTGTTTAATATATTCGGGAATATCCAAATATCCGTGAGAACGATCTGTAAAAAGAACTCTTATTCATATATACGTACATGTCTATTTATATACATACTGAAATAAAAATATACATGTCGCCGGGATAAGGCCAATCACGAACGCTGCTGCGTTTGGATAGGCGATCATTAGGACAACCAATACGAAGGCAGGAAATTATGAACAAGGGCGATCATGTTCATCTTTTCCACGGCAGTACTGAAAAATGAAAACTGGAGAGAATGTTCATTCTTTGCACGGTGGCAATGAAAAACGCGAGCAGGTAGGCAACGTGACAGCCAATGACGATTACGTAGATGTCCCCTCAGAGAATATACATCTACATAATCTACGAAACGTAGAAATATGTTAGGACAACGGTTGTTGACAAAAATCTCTTGCCCCTCTCAAACTCTGGGTCCCCATAGAAAACAAATCGTCAATGCGACAACAAACGGGTAATATGACAACACAACAGGGTTTCCTACTAGGCTTGTTAGTTTACCGGAAACAGCTAGTTCAAATCTAACACATTGAGTAAAAAAAAGTTGCCTGTGACGTCTGCCAGCAAATTTATTTTTAAATTAATTGTTTAAACGTGTAAAAAGGTCTTTTAGTCTCCATCGTCAAGAAAGTAATATTTAAGATGTTATTCAGTAAACACCATCTATTAAAATGTAAAATCGCATCAGGCAATGAATTAAAAAGTGTCGGTATTCTGTATACGTAAAGGGATATACCTCCCAGCGCCATTTTTCTCGATCCTCCACATCAAGTACGGCCCCAAAGGTCTATTTCCTTACCGTTAGTCTTTCCCTTGCTAAAAATCCTTTTTTAAATGTGGCGTCTAGGAGATTTTCTGTTGAATATAATGGAACTTTATTTACTAACGACCCGTCACTAAATGATGCATTGCGCGCGTACAATAATCATGACGTTTCATCTCTGTGTGTACATCTACTAATTTTCTAATAATTACCGTGAGATCTAAAATCTAATAGACTAATGCGGTAAAAATTAAAATTAATTATTCCAATAGATCGCCGAAGCAAAATTATAAGACACTAGCCTAGAAAATTATAAATTGTGATTTTAAAATACGAGAATCATTCCGGTTTGTGACGACACAATCAATGGGTTCACGCTGGCTGAACTATTAGGCGTAATGCCAATTGAGACAGTAGCTACGTTTTCGTTGCGAGGAACGAAGCTACCGTCTCAGTTGACCTTAGCTGTGGTAAATACGCGGATGTGATCGTCGCGTGGGTGTTGTGAGGCAGGCGGAAGGTTATAAGGCAGGCGGTATGTTGCTTTAACAATGTCTCTTCCCAAAATCATTATGTGAAAACATTACAACTTCTAAACCAATTCTTAAGCCCAGAAGAAACTTTCAGTTCATTTTTATAATAGTTATTAAGCGTAGTGACGTAACTACGCTTCATTCTCAAAGTCTTCAAAATTTTAATTATTCCTAATTTCTTATATAATTCAGAAGTTTTCTTATTACAACTCTTGAAAAGAATCTGTAAATTTTAACTTTGTTTTGAACTGTCTGAACTCCATCGAGAGTTGTCCCAGAGGCCAAACCGTATAACTCCATTCCGTAGTGGAGAATATTTTCCAACCTTGCAAAATACAACGTCATTTTATTTTTCCGGTCAAGAATTTTGTTAAGTATAATTTTGAAATCATGCTTCTGAATTCTGATTCTGACCTCAAGATTTCCAAAATACATCGTGCCCAACGAACGACCCAACATTCTCAGTGCCGGATTAAGCCTTGTAGAGGCCTGGTGCTTGAGATTTATTGTGCCCCCTCCTCTCCCTCCCTCCCCTCCGGTTCCCCAATAAAAAAGTTTCCTTTTTTTTAATAATAATTTTTTTTTTGTAAAAACAGTAAAAGTAAAGCAATTTTTTTTTAAATTTAAAATAGTACCTTATTTTATTTTTCCGGTGACCGTAAGGCACCCTTGAGGCTTTTTTTCGATCTGTGGCCCGTGCTTGAGCACCCAAAGGCACCCAAAGCACCCACTTTAATCCAACCCTGAGCATCAGTCACTCATTCCACTCTATTCGCTCATGTTGCGAAATAAGTCGAGACATGGATGCATAGTTTGCTATCTAGTAACATCCAGGTAGTGTGGGTGTTGGGGGGGGGGGGGGCTAGACGACGGGGGCGGGGGGGGGGAATATGACTTTGATTAGCAGCCAGAACAATACTTGCCTGACAACAGCGGCCGCCTCCTGCCTTCAGTGTCAACGTATTATATAGCAACATTAAACAACTTTCCTACCACCAACGCGGCACAGGCTCCAGTCGATGGGCGGAAGCTCACGCCAGGATATGACGTCACGACAAAAGAGACAAGCTCGCCACCCGTCCAAACGTCGTCGACAACCATAATATTAACGTCGCTTGTTGGTGTTATGACGAGCAAACTAGTTATTTGAGGACATGATGGGTAAACGGCACAAACAACTTGGAGTGAAGTAAGGAAAGGGTCGGGGGAGGGGGGAGGCTGGACTGTAAATGGACTTCGACGCTTAATAATGAAGATGATAGCCTTCGTTGTTAGCTGAAAAGATGAAGATACTGCGGCTTAAGCGGCAGCCAATGAAAACTAGAATAAACGGCGTCGGGTAACGATGATCCAACCAACCCGGTCGTTTTCGACTGCAATGATTTTATGCGAGATAATGATGCCTCGAGACCGGGAGGTGTGTCAAACACCAAAAATAGCATAATCGTCACTAGTTAGAGCACCTCAAAACCCGAACTAGCCTTAAAATTATGACGGCTAAAAACGATCACGTAGGCTATAGTCTGCCTGAAGTGAGATCAGCCATATCGTTAGCTTATAGCTCACTCAGTTGGCGTTGTTCCCTTCTTCATACATTTCCTTTGCTCTCCAGATCATCACAAAATCGATGTACTGTTTATGTGGAAGCAAGCTAATTGCAGTTGGTTGCTCACGCCTTCCTTATCACGTATTCTTCTCCGGAACGTTTTGTTTAAAAAAAAATAAGGTTTCCTATACGTTAAAATCGCACACTGCGCTCGCTCAATCAGCGCATCTTGCTTCAGAAATGCAAAAAAAGTCGTCCTTTTACGTCTTTTTTTGTGACCAAGTTTCTTTAGATTAGTTTGTCTGATCCAACACGAACCAGAGCAGTATTTTAGGATACACAAAATCAAGTAACATCATGAACATAGGCCCATCCGAAGCGTAATTTCATTGCCTTTCATTTGGCGCTATTCTCACCGTCATAGCTGCTTTAGTTCAAGAGGAGTAGTGGTACACGCACTCACGCACGTACGTCGTACGTTTTTAATGATGTAGATTGCTAACAACTTGGGTGATTGATATTTGAGCCCTTATGGAGCAGGGATTTCGAACTTCCAAAAAAAAAAACATTTCAAGGACAAAAATATGAACCTAAAATGCCTTAAATCTCAACGCCATATCTTAACGGATCCTTTCTTTTCGTGCGTGGGAAAAAAAATTTGAGTGACGTCATCTCTTATGGCACTAACGAACTGCATGAAAAACAACGAATTCAAATGAGCTGGTCATGACTATAGAGATGGCAGCACTCAAATTTTCGAACGTTTTGTAAAATATTGCCTCTTTTACACCAAACGTATCAACTAAATAATTGTCACAAGTTCGAAATAACAAGGTGACATTTATGACAATGCCGTGAGCTGAAGCATTTCTGTTTTTAGTATTTTATTCTTTGAACAGGAACGAGTTATGTTCGGATTTAAAACCAAGCAAGTGAACCACTTTGACTAAGCTTTCTTGTGATTCTGACTTGCTCTCCCTTCCATGCGCCACGCTTACACGTCAATCCAAGTTCAAATGATATTCGTACCAAATTTCGTTCAAATCGGTCTACGCACTCTCGTCGAACCTTTTAAAATGGGCCAGTGTTACTTTTGGGCCTTGCTTTGAATGGCCCCGCCTTGTTGCGAACCTTGTAGTGCACCTTGCGGTTATTGAATTTCTGTCATGCTACTCAGTGACCTTCGTCGCCATTTTAGTGCATCGCCCTGTGTTCTTTTTTGCACATGTATTCTTCATGATGGCTCATCTGGACTTTTTCGTATGTTTTCTGTTTTTGTAATTGTATACAGCAGTGACACGACGTAGTATTATTGTATATAACTCTATGCTGGAGCCTTAATGGGCTAGCTGCAAGGGGCACTGCAGAGAGAAACAGAAGGACGTCATACTGAAGCCGATGCTGTGAAGAGTGATTTCTTAGACCTATAACGCGCGATTTTTGTTGTTGGAGAAAACAATGTTATTTTAAGCCTACGAAATCAGCTCTTCCGTTGTTTTTTCCTCCATTTTTATGTAGTGCACCTTGTGGTTATGCCCTCCAAAACCCATACTGGGGCCAATCTGATGCCAATATGGCGGCAAATGTCACTGCTCTATAGTCCAACAAGAAGCTGTTTAGTCTCACTGCGTTAGGGCTGCAAATTAATTAAGTGGTTCTCGGGAGCGCACGCTTGGTTTTTTTATTCTACACGCATGAAGCTTTTTTTTCGACATTGTCTAAAAAAAAAAATTCCGATAATGCATCAGCACTTTCACCAAACATTTCCTGGAGCCGATGACCACATCAGCTCTCTGCTCCATTCACATGATCGCTTCGAAACGAATCTAAGAGTCGTTCAGAGGCATGTCACAACTAAAAACTTCGATCTAAAAAATGACTTTCATCAGATATGCAACTGCTGCATGCTGATCCTGGTATTAAAAAACATAGATATTGGACTCCACAACAAAATATAAGTCACTGATTTCGTTTTGTTTAGTAAAAAAAACAAAAAAACATCGCCCGCATCTGAAAAATCACGAACAAAACGTAAAATAAAAACACTGCCCGCTCGCGTCAATTTTTTTCAGCATCACTCCTTAGAACCATTTAATTAATTTTTAGCGGCCTTCATAACTAAATATGTATTAGCCAATAGGCTTTCTGTTAGTCACGTTTCGCGTTTGCATGTTTGTATTTGATCTTTTTTGTGGATTCAATGCTGCTAACATAAAATTAGTCGAGATCCAGCTATTCAGCTGAAAACATCCTCATCATACTCAATTTTTAGTCCAGGATGCCTCCTTCGTTTTTACACTGCTTAGGCCTTTTTTCTACGAGGCCTAATTCTACTTAAGTCTTACTTAACTGGGCCTTGAGAACATTGGCTTAGTCCTACCGTCAATTTATTTTGTCTACACCTTTGGAAACCCGCACCGATTCATAAGTAACACTTCCATTCATTAAGTCTCTTTTAAGATTGCTTAAATCTGAACTAACCCTTATTACGTATTTTAGGAACCCCAGTGGGGTTGCTTTGGCCTAAAGAACCCCGCCGAGAATACCTACCTGTTACACCGTCTATTCTTCGGAAAGCTTCCCTCATGAGAATAGCGGTCTCGACGAGTGATAGAGCGGTTCCTATTAGGGATTAACACGCAATTAGACGGTGTAAGCAAATTCTTTCCGCATCCACCCTTTATTTACTAACCTCATTAGGGCCACCCACTTCAGTTTGAGGCATCCACTACCTATTTCCGCAAAACGCCCGGCCTCCAACCCGTAACATGCATCGTTCAGTCTAAATTCAAAGAAAACGCCTACCAAATTTCAGCCGAATCGGTTCACGTAAGTGGCGCAAGTGCGAAACAGACAGACAGCCACAAGCAAAATGCCGAATCATCGAGTTTCGCGGCGCTTCTTTGCTCGCTTTGCTCTCGTGGCCAGTAAGGTCTCAGCTGCAGAAACGTACACACACGTAGTGTTTTAATCAGATATATACGGCATTCACTTTATTTTATTACACGTTTCTCCCATCCCCTGAGAATGTCTTTCTTTTAATAGAATATACTCTCTACCTATTTTCGAGCATCCTGCGCATATATCCACCTTTGTGGCATTTGCATACGTGTGAGTGAATATACCAAAACCGTCTCGTACATGGGAAAACTGAGAAAAATAAAAGCGTTTGCAACATTTACATATATACGTCATACCTTTGTGAGAGGTGGAGCGTGCCTGGATGTTACGTTCCTGGGTCGAGATCGAAAGTAAAAATGGTGTGAAACGAATGCCGTTCATCCCACCGAATGCTATGCTCGCTTATACCTGGGGAACAATGACATAGTAGAGGCAGTGCCCTACCTCAAGGTTATCAGGTGACCATTAGCTTAAAGCTAGTTAGGTTTATTTAGTTGGAAAAGAAAAACAGGAACAAGAACAGTGCCAGACATTCAAAAGGGATGGGGTGTGGGGGGGGGGGGACAAAAAGATCACGAGCACACACAAATAAAACGGGAAAAGGGCAATATTTGCAATGGAAGATGTAAACAAAGGCAAGCACTACTTCTGCGACCCTGCATTCACAGGATGTCCATACTGAGATTGGAATCCTGGAATCCACTATATTCGTAAAGACTTCGTTCTAATAGTCCTTCCCTTTGTTTAAATGATTTCTTCATAATTTTCTGTACCAAAGAAACCATCCACAATATAAAAAAAAAAGGGGGAGGGGGGAGCACAGTGCCCCAATGTGCGGGCGCTATTGTATACACTGTGTTAATTATAACCGATTGACACGAAGCGACAAACTTCGTAACCAACTTGTAGTGCGACTAGGAGTTGGATTTGTGATTTATGGTCGAATGGCGTCGCACTTCTGGTTAAATTTGGTTAAAACGGAAATAAATACGTCCAGGCTGGAAATCAGTTGCATCTGGAGTTTATTTTTATGGCATGGTTGGAGGAAGGAAGTAAGAAGGCTTGCCACGACTTACAGCATTTCGGTGGTTGATGTTATCGAACGTTCGCCTAAAAACCTTTCAGACTTTCCTTCAGAATAGTAGTCCTAATTTTGAATATAGGCTCGACCTGCATAAGGCCAGAAGAGCAGACCCTAAATCGGTCCGCGTTGGTCGAGCAAAAGTAGAGAAGAGAGAGCAAAAAACCAAAGAAGCCTAGCACGAGAATTTAGGTTCACGCATGCGTGGAAAGCCTTTCACACAATTTTATATACAATATTTTACATTGCATTATGGTGCATAGCAAATTTCTTATATAATGAAAGAGGCCACAATATTCCACTGATCGCCCCGAGGGGCCCAGTGCAGCGGGAAGTGCCAGCACTAAAAGAACCCTAGGGCACAAGGACATCAGACGCAAGACAAGCCTAAGGGGTCAAGTTGATAAACGCCAGGACGATGGGGATGGTAATACGAGGGTCCCATGTCCCAACGAACCAAGGCCCATCGTGTAATGGCACCAGGAGGTAAGCTCTGCTCAAGGCCAACAGGCAATCAAGGACTGCCAAGTCCGTCTCTCTACTTGGTCACGTCATCGGTCGTTAAGACTCGTTAGGTTAGGTTAGGTTAGGTTATGTGCTTAGCTATGGCCGCTGTAATATTGTTGGTTAGGTTAGGTTAGG
>JAHWFP010205589.1:43330-53915 GCA_023313725.1 Lithobius niger | reverse complement strand
TGAAACGGGAGTCAGACGGTTGCCAGCAACACGTCACATCCAGGAATGTGGTTCGGGAATGTGGTTAGTATAAATTTTACTTAAGACTTCTAATAAATAGCTTAACATTCTAAAGTTTGCGTCCATAATTGTTGTGCACCAGTAATGGCTGTATTTGTGTTATATTTCTTGTTAAGTTTTTTTGTATCTCTTCTTTATAAAGGACAAGAGACATTCTCACTATGTTCGTGCATCCCACACGATAGCTTTCTCAAAATTTACGTAGATTCAGCGACTGTGCCAAACCGCCTCATACGACGAAAAAAAATGGGGGAAAAATGCGTTTGCAATATTTGCATACGTTTGAACTAATGTTGTACAACTGAGTCATACAGGAAAGCTAACATGGAGGCAGGCACCAATCACATAATTTGGTACTTGTTCAATTGTTCGAAGAAGCTTTTAATTATATGCCTCTTACGTATAACGAACTTATTTTAGTTAAAAGAAATATCTGTGAGTGTGTTTAAGTACCAGTATTTTTATCATCGAGTTTTGCATGTAGGTTTCATACGGAAAAAAGGAAAGTTTTAAATAAAGACACTCTAGATAAAATTATACGGGCGTACATTAATGCAGGTCAAATTATTTTCTAGCGTAAGACGTAATTCTTCAACTTTCAGTTCAGTGTAAAGGCATTTATATTTAATTACAAGAATTATATAAGGATGTTTACGTAAAATAAGTACACGTAGCAAACGGATTTTGGCGTTTGCATAGTGTCGTATTTCGTCAGCAGATGGCGGTAACACTTTCACTTTCGGAATCGCTGTTCCATTCCTGCTCTTTCGGTTATTATTTTCGTAAAACCAATAGCATTAACACCACTGCCTTTACAAATGGTTTACTGTTCTTGATTCCCAACTTGTATGCGTGTTTACATGGAGTTAGCACCGTATTTTGGAAGCTTATAGGAAATTTCTGAGTAACTTAGGAATGGTATTCTGTAACTCGTGCTCGGCTAAGCATGGAGATCTCTTGCTCAAGTCAAGTACGAGTCGTCGTTGGAAATATGAAATCCGTACTTGACTTCAATCCGTGCTCAGTGGAGTCATACTTGGGGCCAAGTACTGAGTCAGCATTCGGAATACGGGCCTAGGATACGTTTTAACTGCAGAAAACAACTACGATATGCAAAGCAAGCGTGTGACTAAAGTAGGAGCCAGTATCGAACCTGAAGATACCGTAAATTATTCTAAGATTGGTACTCTGGTAACGGACATTCAAAAACTTAAAACCGAATTGCCTCCAGCCATTACTCTTCTCTCCGACGAGTTAGCTTACGTCATTACTAGCATTGAAAAAAATACATTGTACGTACACGAGGCTGACAGGAATTTTTATGCAAAGTAGAAGCAAATTAAGGATATAGCTTTCCCCTGGCACGCTGCTGACGCGGCATCAAAAGTGTACGTTGACAGGTATTGTTTACTACAGGGCGATCAGAAAGTATACTTCAATGCAACACACAAGCCGATGAGAAATCTGAGCGATCCGACTTTACCGATTGATGCTGTTACTAAGGTATTCGTCGACAGCAATTGTTTGTTACAAGACGAGCATAAAGAATACTTCAATGCCGCGAACAAACCGATTAGAAATCTAAGCGAACCTGCTTTACAGAGTGACGCGGCTACGAAGAAATTTGTACATGAAAACTGTTTCATGCTAATCAGTTTCAGCATGAAAAGCCCTTTGGAAAAAGCGAGCGATTGGTTCATTAAATCCGGTTCTCTTTTGAGCTTCGTGTGTACAAGTTCTGGTTTAATTCGTAAAGCAATTTTAAACTGCAGCGATCCAAGTTTAGCACTCGTTGTTAGATGTAAAGTAGGAAAGGGGGCCTGCTACATTACTAAAGTAAAGGACGAGCTCTCAACAACTACCAATTTCGAAATTCCTTACAAAATAGAAAAAGGTTTACCAATCGTAGTACAGGCAATCGAAGAGTTTCATGCATTAGACGTTTATTTTCAGTTAGAACTGCACGTAACTTTTTAATAGATGACTCGTCTCATCCTGTCCAAAACAGCTTCGTAATTACGAGCCTTAGAGAAGGCATTTACGAAAAATAGGCAAAAGTGACCGCACCAAATCTGGTCAAAGTTTTGCACGCGTTCGTAATTGTATTTAATTCCTGGTTCCAAGTAATCAACCACGGACTGGGGAGGACCCATGTTACCGAAACTATCTAAATAATAGGGTTCACCCGAAACGGTCGAATAGGCAACCCAGTGACTTCCATCTCCATCGTGGAAATCTTCCAAGTTTACAATTCCGTTTTCACCAGTAGGCCTAGTTTTAAGGGAAGCGTGTCTGTACTAAAGGTACCTCTAAATTTCGGAATTTTCATTACTTTAGCTAATCCATTTAAATCACAGTTCGTTAAAGGTTTATCAAAATCGATTAAACCTTGGGTGGCCTTAAGACCTTTGCCACGGGGCAATGTTTTTTGCTTCGTTGTGTTCTTAGTTTTTTTTTCTTCGAGCCATAACCTTCCACTTGCTTGTGATGTCGCACGAGTTCAGTTAGTATTTTTGCATCATTTTGCGCCTTTTTTACGGCAGATACAACCCCAGCAGTTTCTCCTGCCAAACCTCCAATCCCACCTAAAATCGGTCCTAACAATGCCAACGGTAAAAAGCCTCTTTTCTATTTCGTGATCTTGTTTTGAGCGCCATATCTTTTTTATTATTATTATTATTTAATAAACAATTTCGACTTTGCCTCTATCTAACTTTAGATTCATTTTCCCATCACCAATAAGCAGAGCGTGACAGGTAGTGTTAGCTGGCACGGCCGTTCTGAACTTCAGTTTGACTTGCACGTCCACGATTCCAGATTGAAGCCGCTCGGACTGTTTGGAACAATCCAACACCACGAGAGGATAAGCTTTCTTGAACTGTAGCAAGTCGAAACTCAAGTCGTTAGTGTCGAAGCAAAGCTGTCTAAATTGCTGCGCCATTCTGTACAAGCCTACTCTCCAGTCGCAAAATTAGCATTCAAGAAACGGATAATGCTCAGAATTTAGAGTTATGTGAGCATCTTGTAGACTGCAGTGATCGAACACGCCCGGGTTTTCAACTAAAGAGTCCTGCCTGTTAGTTTGAAAAGCTAGAACTATCCATCTAGGTTTTTCGACTGTGGAAGTAGTCAGTACGCGTCAAGTGAAGCTGGTGTTTTGAAGGAGCTCGCAGCTATAGTAATGCCAGTGCCTAAATCCCAAATCTACCGTCACTCCGTGGTCGATGGATTGTACAGTAGATGTTTTTGCTCGTCCGAGGCCACTACGTGTGGAACGAGCCAGCTAATGCTATGCAGAACGACTTTGCCATTGGCCGCAGCCGCCGCTTTGAAGATGGCATTCGTGTCACTAGCTCTCATGAGTGTGAGCAAGTATTTAGTTCCGTATATTAGCTTATCGTAATTTTCGAAAAATCTAATGACATGTTTCAATGGGATGGCGAAGGTAAAGCTTCTCTTGGGAGTTGTTTTAACTATAAGGGACGTGTGCCGCTGTTTGAACCCTGCATTGTTGGTTAGTTCAGCATTGACGGAAGCTGCACTATCTAATGCCCAACACAGACCGAGTAAAGCCAGTTGCTCCGCCGAGCCGTGAGTAGTCCCTTCATCAGAGTACCGAACCCTGATAATTTAACTAGTCGACTTGTTTATCGCCTAGATGGTATTTGATATTAGAAAACAGGAACATGGGAGCATTATTACCCAATGCCGCTACGTCAGCGTCGGCGTAGGCCGAGTCCTCGTTCTTCAGCAGCCTCCCTTTAATGAGGAGGTAACTGTTGGCAACGTGCAGAAATAAATCTTGGTTTTCGACGTGTATGCGGATTTCTGAATTTACATTGTTGAGATTAGTGCCAACAATAGGATTGTATTCGTGACAGGAGTAAGATTCGACGGAGGAATCGTACACCAAAGGTTCGTTGATTTTTAAGTAATCTTCTACTACGTTCATTTTGTGGGCGTTGTTATAAATTTGACGAAAGCTTTGTTTTTAGAAGTTAAACCGTTTGTTTTTTTATTATTAGAATTAAGAAAGAGTCCTTTCCCTTTTTTTCCAAACACGATCATTTTATCCATTTTTTCTTTTTATTTTTAGATCTCAAATGAAGTCGTACCGTTAAGAGTTTCTCCGTTTAAATCCAACGGCTCGTTAGCCTGAGACGTCAGCCAAACTCTTATATTTCTGATTAAGTTGGTAATAACTGGGAGATAAATTAAATTATAAGGGGACTCTATGATTTTGAAACCGGGAGGGGAATTGGGATAAAAGGAATATAAAATGGGCCGAGTGTCGTTGTTTAGGTAAGAATTGCCTATGATATCGACGTGTACGTAAGTTGTGTTGTAAATTAGAACACTCGGGCTTTGGCGGTTAGTTGTTGAGCTGGATCGATGCGTTTTTACATAACCGTTCACAGAGGGTGTTGATAAACGAATCTTTTTCTACCTCGATGGATATTATAAGCGGTGTCCCTCAGGGATCCGTTTTGGGACCCCTGCTTTTTGTGATTTTTATTAGTGACCTTACGTGCTATAATCCCTCTGTCCGACACTTCAAATTTGCCGACGATCTCAAGATCGACAATAATATTGTCAGTATCCAGGACGCCGTGGCTCTGTCATCTGAGATCAATATTGTCTCCGAGTGGGCTTTTTCATGGCAACTACCATTATCATCGGTGCCGAAATGTTCTATATTTCACATTGGGCGAAATAACGCCCTGTGGCTTTTTAATCTCGAAAACTCCCCATTGACACAGGTAACTACCATTCGGGATTTAGGTATCTGGTTCACTGCGGACCTCAAATCTTCTTTTCACTGCCGTAAGATCTGCAGCCTCGCCTTTCGCCGCCTGGCCGTTGTCAATCGCTGTTTCACATCTGGTGACTTGGACACCAAAGTGTGGGCCTTCAAAGTATTTGTTAGGCCTATATTGGAGTACGCCAGTCCTGTTTGAACGCCATATTTACTAACGGATGTCGACCTTCTTGAGTCCGTTCAACGTAACAGGGATGCTGCCGGGGGTACCTGTTTTTTTTCACATTTTTTCGCATTCCTACTTTTCATTTTTTTCACATTTTTCGCATGCCTGCTTTTCATTTTTTCACATATTTTCACATAACTGCTCTTTTTTTCACATACCTACCTTTCATTTTTCTATCTATTTCTTCGTTTTCATATGTCACACCAGTTTCACAATTCTTGAATAAAAATTTCTTTTCCAGTAGCCATTGTAATTTCACTTGTTTTGCTATTGGAATTTACAGTATTATGGTACTGAATGTTTTGTTTTAACAAAGGAAAGGCAGTTTTAAAATATGAATTAAATGGAATTTTTCCACACCACTGTGTGACTTGTAAAATCAGATTTGTCTCATCCACTTGTTTCTTCAAGCACTTTTTCGGCATTTTTCAGAATAGCATTTGCTGCGCCCATCTTGGTCAAGTCTTGTTTCTCCACGCCTTCTTGCAGCAGTTTTAGGCCCTCTTTTTTCATGTGTTCCGCACGTTTTTGAATTGCAACTTTATCTGAGTCTTTTCCGGCACACAGCTTTCAGCTTCACAAGTAGGACGAATCATTCATGCGACATTAACGCAACGCTGCAGGCCACGTAAAAAAAAATTGATTTTAAGTTTACAACAGGCACGCGTAGAGCTTATTAATACGTACACAAGAATTACAGACATGCCTACGTAATTCTGGGTCCAAAGTTAGGGCTGATAATTTGATTGTTTGTACTTTGCTCGTGCATTTTGCGTTTTTTTCACACCAACGCTCGTATTTTTCACATTTATCACTTTTTTTTTTTACCCCTTGCAAATTTTCACATTTTTCACATTTTTTCACACCGGCAGCATCCCTGACGTAAGTTTACACGCAGTCTTCCCTCCTTGCGTAACTTATCAGCTGGTGAGAGACTACGTAAACTTGACTTGGAGCCCCTTGAGCTGCGCAGGCTACATGCTGATCTTCTGCTGACATTCAACATTTTGAGGGGCTTTCTTTCAGTGGATTTGCCTCTCTTCGAGTTGAACCCCCACACGTCAACAAGGGGCCATTCTTTAAAGCTTCGTCATCAACCTTCCAGATTGGACTGCACACATCATTTTTTTGCACTTCGGGTTGTCCCAGCTTGGAATTCTCTCTCGGAAGAAACGGTCTCTGCTACCACAGTTGCCGGATTTAAACGGCTATTGCAAAAATCCGATTTCTCTGCTCTGTTACTACGAACTTATTAGCTTGGTCTGGTTTGGTTCTACTGTTTTTCTTTTTTTTCTCCTCATTGTTGGGACTGTTGTCAGTGGTTCTTTTACCCTTCCATTTCCCGATCACCCATTATGGGTCGGTCAAACCTATATTATTATTATTATGATTGTGTTGAGACTCATAAGTCGACGAGGTTTTGACTTTCTCGACTTCTCACATAGCTGCCTAAGTCAAATCCTAAGACTGGAGCCAAACTCTTGTCACCTGTAAAGGATATTTCGTAGTTCGGATCGGTAATTATCAAGGCGGTTCGTAAAGTGTTTAGATTCGGAAGAATTGTAATAGCTTCCTCGTTGTGACCATTTGCATCTATCGCCGATTTGAGAAATTTATTTAAATCCTCTATTTCGTAAGCATCCGGAGTTACTAGCACTTTCTGCCAGGAGGCACCAGCATCGGTTGTATACTTAATTTCGTTATTTTTCGAGGTGATTCTGTGTATGCCGTTATAATTGTCTAAATTAAGCAGAGCCAATTCGTAACTTTTTTCAGAGTCTAAATGAATAGGCGTGTTTAGATTAATTCTTAAATCAGAATCTTTACCGGTGAGAATAATTGAACAGGAATCCATGATATTGCTTTTAAAAAAAAAAGAAGTGATATATGTGGAAAGATTCAAAATCCAAAAGGATCGACACCCGAGGTAGAGGCCATATGCGAAACTTTCTAAAGCTGGGTAGCATATGGCATATAGCATTTGCACTCCTGAGACTCCTTTCCACCATTAGTGACGCCCCACCCACCGGAATCCACCAGAATTGAAGTTATTACTCCCACTGCGACGTCAAAAGTGAGGGCTGTGAGGTAGCAAAAGAATGCAAAAAAGTAGCAAAAGGCACTTTCCCACCATCCTCCAAATCGAGAAAAACTAAAAAGTGGGGGTAATGACGTCATAGCCATGTTCCTTTGACGTCATTACCCCCACTGCGACGTCATAAGTGGGGTCACGGAGGTAGCAAAAGGATGCAAAAAAGTAGCAAAAGGCACTTTCCCACCATCCTCCAAATCGAGAAAAACTAAAAAGTGGTGGTAATGACGTCATAGCCATGCCCCTTTGACGTCATAGTCACGTGACCCGTGACGTCATTACCCCCACTGCGACGTCATAAGTAGGGGTCACAGAGGTAGCAAAAGGATGCAAAAAAGTAGCAAAAGGTACTTTTCCACCATCCATCAGATTGATGAAAACGAAAAAGTGACGATAATGACGTCACTTCCCACCCTCCTCCAAATTGACGAAAAAAAAGTAGCAAAAGGCACTTTTCCACCATCTTCCAGATTGAGAACAAAAAAAAAGATAGCAAAAGGCACTTTCCCACCATCCTCCAGATTGACGCAAACAGGAAGTGACGTCCCCACTTTTCATCATGTGATCGGAAGTGCATCATTACCCCCACTTTGATCATGTGACCGGAAGTTTGTCATAGAAGATAGTTAATAAAATTTCCCACCTCCGTCCATATTGATGAAAAACGAAAAGAGGTAGCAAAAGGCACTTTCCCACCCTCCTCCAGATTGACGAAAAAACCGGAAGTGACGTCATTACCCCCACTTTTCATCATGTGACCGGAAGTGCATCATTACCCCCACTTTGATCACGTGACCGGAAGTGGGGGCATATATGTAACGTAATATCGCATTCTAACCCTACTGGAGTCTAGTGCGAAAGAAGAGTTTCGGTCATCAGATGGTGCATTAGTGGCTGGAGGTCAGGGAGGAGTTGGCTTCGAATAAGTTATCGCTTGGGGAGTTTCACTTGGATGAATAGTTTCGGAGGCTGCGATTGGCTGAGAAGGTGGTTGATTGCCGGTGGGAATGGTTGAAGTTTTGGTGGCGTTCACGATGTGCTTCGTTTTGGAAGAAGTCGAATGGAAAATCCCGGTTGAAGTCGTGGATGAAAGGGATGGAAGAAATTGCGAAGTTTCCGTAGAGGTGGGAGACTTGGCAGCACGGCCAAGGGCTTTATTTTCCTTGATCTGATTCGATCTGATCTTTGTATACATGATTCTTGATGCAGATGAGGGGCCAATCATCATGCGAAATGGAGAGGCAGATTGAACAGGGGTATTTTTCATAGTCACACAGACGGTGTTTCTGGCAGGCAGAGTGTGGGTCGTACCTCATTCTCTTCGAAACAATGGCGGCACAGTTGCAAGTGTCAGGTTTTCTAGCAAGTTCAGGATTCCAACCACGGATGAGCATGGAAGAGGATTTGCCACCACGAATTTTGGGTCCCATGGGAAAAGTTGGAAGAGAGAACGAGCAACACAATGATAGTTGCGAGGGAGGGGCGACCCGTAGCAAGCGAGATTGGTTGAGTGGCGGTTCAAGGCAGAAGAGTAAGAGGAGCGGGAAAAGGGAGGCTTCTCAGTGAAGGCATGAGACCAGAGGCGGGTTTGTGGGTTGGAAGGAAACACAAGATGTAGTGGGGAATGAAAGCAGCCCCCGGTTTGTTCAGGCGGTAACCAATGCAAGTGCGAATTGGGCCCGAAGCGGCTGTTGAGACGAAAATCCCTGTTGGCTTTGCTTCATGACACAGCCTGGTGACAAGTTAAACGTGTGAAAAATTTGCCACCACATTCATTTTCGAGTAAATATTCATGCGTGCAAGGAATGATGTTGCGCCATTCCCTCAACCAGTGAAAAAGGATGGTAACATCAAGTTAACGGGTCGCATGATGTACCGGAAGAGTGGAAGTTCATTAATTTCAATGACCGGACGAGAAGCGGTGCGTTTCATATAATTATTTTTTTTTTCCAGCAATTCAAGATCGGTGCGAGAAGCAGGGGGCGTCACAGGAGGGATGCAACAATAAGATAGTCCCATGGGAGCGTAAGGGAAGAGGCCAATGAAAGTACAAAGGCCTGGAAGAAGGCCGACGCAGTCGAAGATGAAGCGGCTGTGGACAGGGCTGCACTGAGCTGAGGGTAGTTCCATGGAGTTAGGGACGTCGGTGTAAAGGGTGGCCACTTCAAAATAGGTTGGAGTAGGATCAAACGTGAAGGGTCAATCAGAGTCAACAACAATTCGGTCGACGAATTGAGTTGGCATGAGGAGGGAAGAAAAACTCGTCATCCAGACGAGAGATCCACGTGTGAGACGAAGGAAAAAGATCCACTTGTCACGGGCGAGTGCACTTCAGGGCTGAGATGAAGGTCGAAAAGACGAAAGATCCACTTGTCACGGATGAATGCACTACAGGGCGAGAGATGAAGGTCAAAAGCCGAAAGATCTCTATGTCGTAAATAAGGGTTCCACCTGAGAGGTGAAAGACTAAAGACGAAAGACCTTCACGCCGTCGACATGAGTTGTGCAAGCGAAGTGAAAGACAAAATATCCATAGGTTATGGGAGTGTGATGTGCAGGGTGAGTGAAGACGAAGAATTTTCATGGTAGTGATGTGGTCTTCAGGACAGCTTGGTCAATGGAGAAGTTGACGATGGTTTGACAGGAGAATAGTTGGTGAGCAGCCGTGATAGACAAGTCTTGGGGTGAGGGTCTTCAGAAAGAGGGCTTCTTCAAGGCGAGGCGAAAGATGATAGACGAAAGACAAAAGATGAGGAGGATAACAGCTACGACGATGTGTCTTGGCCGGAGGCTGGAGGAAAAGAGATGGCTGGCTTTCGCCGTAACACCATTTATGGGGGGGTCTGCATGTGCTGGCGCATGCAGAAACGGGCAGCTGAGCTGGACGTATCTAGAGAGTTTTGATTCCTCCAGGGTTAACACGGCATCAGGATCTGAATACAAATAAATTTACAGGTAGCGAATGTTTTCTGGCCAGCAACTAGAAACGTAAATTTGCCGGCCACCATGAAGGCCAGCTGAAATTTGTTTCTTTTGTTAAGGAAAAATACTATACCTGTAAATTTTTTGCATTTATGCTTTCTGTGCCTTGAGAATCAAAGTTACGCCGATCCACCCAGCTCCACAACCCACTGCGCATGTGCAGCCTTCCTTACTTAAGAGCTTGCTCGAAGGCAAATGCGTCTTTAAGTTCTCTCTTGAACTGTCAGGAGGTGACTCAAGAGGGGAGGTAGGGTGGGTCTGGATAGCATTTTTCTTTAGCAAAAGAAGCAAATTTCAGCCGGCCTCATGGAGGCCGGCAATTTAGGTTTCTTGTTGCTGGAAAATACTATACCTGTCAATTTTTGCATTGACAGTTGACCTCAACCGAATTGGTGGCGGGAACGTTCTGAGCGAGTCCCCTAAGGTTGTGAGCTTGGGTTCCCCGTTTTTCTTGCTGTTTTTTTTT
>JAHWFP010205589.1:0-43230 GCA_023313725.1 Lithobius niger | reverse complement strand
AGAAACAGGTGTAGTACACGTCTGAATTCGTTAAGAAAATGACGAAGTATTAACCTTTGGTTTGGTCTTGATAGATGACGTCGTCTTGGTGCAGTTTGACGTCGGTCTCTCTTGCTTGGTTTGGTTCACGCCCTTGACTTGATTTTTGTTCGCATGTGAATTCATTAGTGTTCAGGGTGAGATCGTTATTAAAATGAATTACATTGTTCAAACTCTTGGGTTTGGTTTGAAAGAGGGAGTTTCACCAATTGGGGTAACATTTCTTTCCAAAGAGGACGAAGAAGGTTTTCCTTCAGACCGTTGTCAAACCTTCATATTAGTTGCTAGATGGGTTTTGGGCCATTGGTGATTGTGAAACTTGGGAGGAATTCTTTTGGAGATGACCCTCCTGTCTTGAAGGAGGAGCTCGAAGGAGAAATGCGAGGAATCGGTTTGGTTTTCGTAACATATCTTTTTGTGAGGTTTCTCGACCACCGGAGGCAGACTTGCGACTTTCAGCAGCTTAGCTCGTCGTTCTTTGGCCTGTTTGGAACAAAGTTTGGGAGCTCTCAGAAGTTTGACGATCATTAACCGTGTAGGTGGTGAGATCTGTACACATAGAGGACAAGGTTTCTTGTAGTTGTTACAGCGACAGTGAGTTTGGCAGATTTTGTGAATGTTAATTTTACCTTTAATGTTCATGCCAGGACAGGAACATTTCTGGGTCCAAAATCACTGGTTCTCTTTGCTGAAAGCCTGAAAGGTCAATTTCGTTGAAAGATGGGGACTTGCCGCCTCGGTTCCGCGCCATGTCATTGGAGAAGTCATGGACGATGGTTGACAACAGAAAATTGTCGATGGTTGTCATCCGACTTGAGGCGTGAAAAGGTTCGCTGGTAGCAACAAACAGGGAAGAGGATCACGGCCGTAGAAAACTGTCGGCGCATGGAGTTCAGGGTCGTTGCTGGGGGGAGGGTGGTGTCATCTCGGCCAAGGATGAGGGAGAAGAGATGGGTTCTTCATAGACCAAAGCCAGGGTGATTCGTCGTCGTGTTGACGTTTGTTGATGGTCGTGGTTGGACAAATGCGGGGTGATGTTAGGAAGCGCCGGCCAGTTAACTGTTGAGAGGGTGAAAGAAAACCAATCGAATCGTCTGTTCTCAGCAACTGTCCACTTGTCTTGAAGTGAAGGATTCGAGTTACGAAGTCGGGGTCATATCAGAAGGTGGTTGGAATTCGATCCCAAATGACGTTGTGATTGAGTCCTGCGTTGCCTGAAGTAGTGAACCTACCGACAACTTTGGGAGCTGTAGCATGTGGGTTCTTGCCCCGAATGAGACGAGCGAAAGTGTAGCACCGGGCTTGATTTTCACTCGATCGGAGATCGAGACGAGCGGAAGAGATGGAGCGTTGGTTAACTTGAAACTACACTCAAAGTGTGGGTTCAAGCCATAGTGAGACGAGCAGAAGTATTGATAACAGCACCTGACATGATTTTCACTCGATCGGCGATCAAGAAAAGCTGAAGCTTTGGTTAACTTGAAACTTCACCCAAAGCGTGGGTTCTAGCCATGAATTACAACAGCACCCGGTTTAATTTTCACTCGATCGGCGATTGAGACGAGCTAAAGAGTTGAAGCTTTGGTTGACTTGAAACTTCACTCAAAGCGTGGGTTGTAGCCACGAATGAGATGAGCAGAAGTGTTGACACCTTCCTTGATTTTCACCCGAATGGAGGGCGAGAAGTCCGGGTAACAGTAACAGCTATGATTTTCATTCGATACAAGACGAGCTGTGGAGTTAAGCGTTTTTTTTTCCTTAACGGCAATTGTAGCTGGTGTGGGGAGGCTGACGTCGTTACGGGGAGTCATCTTGATGAGCACTTGGTACTTAAGAGCTTGCTCGAAGGCAAATCCATCTTTTGTTCTCAAGGCAATCTGCCAAACAGTCGCCTCTGCCTTCTCTCCGTTCTCGCTTCGCATTCGTTCCACTAAAATGCCTTCTCTTCTCCATGCGTTCTTTGGATTTCGTCACCATGCGGCACCACCCTCTTAATGTCATCACTACTGTTCCTTCAAGCAACTAGGACTGCGGCATTCACAGTCACAGTCGTCCAACTGGTCTTCATTGCAGCTGCCCATTAAGCAACAGCAGCACTCTCATTCGCATTTGTCCAACTGGTCTTCATTGCAGCTGTCCATCATGCAACAGCTGCATTCGTCCGATGGCCTCCAAGCAACCACGGCATTCGCTCTCCTGCCCTCCAAAGCAACAGTCCATCAAGCTCCAGCGGCAATCGCATTCGTCCGCCGGCAGCTCTTCATTGAAAGCAACCTTCAGGCTGATAAAACACTGCCTTCCAACTTCGGTACGTATAATACTTCTTTGAATGTTACGGTTGTACCTTTACCATTTTCATCAAAACACAAGTTCTCCCTCTCCTTTTCCTTTAACTTTGTCGCCATTAGCTAAATTCAGTCTCATAATAGTTCTCATCTATAGTGGTGAAAAATTCCTTACAACAGGTCATGTGCGAGGAAGCACCCAAATCAACTTACAGGTATATGGAACTGTACCACCCACCTTAAAACACACTCTAGCATTTCCTGCAACTGACCCGCTGTCATTACTGTTGTCATGGTCAGAGTCAACTTTATTTATCTTTTGTGGATTCCTTCTTTTCCATTGTTGGTATTTATAACCCTCTTTTTTCAAGTGCTCTTGCTGTTGGCAGAAAAAACACGAACGCCGTTTCCCAGAATGTATGATTTATCACAATGCTGACTACCACGTTGTACCTTGAGCACCTTTTCAGTTTTGCAGTAGTGTATGGCCACTTTCATTACGCCGTCTGTATTCTTCTACCAACTTAGTTTTGACAAGCTGTTGTGTTAATTCAGCTTCGGGTCTAGCCTCCAATGCAACAATTAGTGAACTATAACTTTCGGGTAGACTGCACACAAAAAATGGCAACATTCAACTCTTCAGGTAAAACAAAACCCAGGGCTGACAAAAAAAAATCTATATTGTCCTGCATTTCTTTTAGATGCACCTCCATATCAGCACCTTCTTGAAGCCTTGATGAGCAAATTTTCTTTAACAAAAACACCTAAGTGTTGCGTACTGATGATATGTAGCGAGAGTGTCTCATATTTCTTTGGTAGTAGTTTTGTTCCTGATATGAGACAGCAGGCCATCTTCCACCAACTAACCAATGATGGCTCTTGCTTTTCCATTACTCTTTTTCCATTCATTGGTAATTGGCGTTGGTGGCGAATTTCTCACTGTGTCCGTAACATTGTTTTATCAACAGCATTTCCACTTTAAAACGCCTTGTCTGGTAATTACTGCTGTTTTGACTTCTCCATGATAATTTTTCGAGTAGCTGCCAACTTGATCACACCTTTACCGATGCGTTTGTAGGCCTCAAAAAATAAATAAAAACCTCTTAGTCTGCCAGGCAATCTCAAAAAGGGCTCTGGTTTAAGAGATAGTATAACCCGAAAGCTAGAAAAATTCCAAAATGCAAGGAGCCAGGAACACTAGGGTGAATGTAGACTCATGAAGTGGTGCGGCTTTCCTGTATGACGTCGTAAGTAAAATGGCGTCCAAAAATTGCGACCAAAAAACAGATTTTTGCTTCTACCGCCTAAACCGTTCATCTGATCGAAAATAAACCGGTTACCAATTAGGTTTAGAATAAAATGTCCTTCATAAAAAGTTCTATTCATAGTTTTCGTAAAATTAACCCTTCTGCCCGAAATTTGTCATTTAAGTTCTATTAGGCCATTTTTGTATGCTATAGACACAATAGCGCAATGTTCATTATAATTCCTGAGTTTAAACAGCCTCAACGTTAGTTCTAATTAACAGCCACTAATATAATTGGGCTTAAATGAAAGGTGAAGATATGTATTTGCCAACAAGGGTAATTAAAACGATTTACTTTAATTAGAATATGCCGTAGCTTAGCTTCTTATTAAAATACATTGTTTTAATTACCCTTGTTGGAAAATATACATCTTCATCTGTCATTTAATCCTAATTACATCAGTTTGTCTATTTTAAAACTACTACTGCACTAATTTAAAGATGGAACTTATTGTAAAACGATACAAAAATCAACCGCTACAATGTAGATAAACTACCGTAGCTTAGCTCCTCATTAAAATAAATCGTTTTAATTACCCTCCATATTAGATATCCTAATAGAAAAATTCTACTGGACCAGTATGTCCAGTAGGAAATTTCAACTGGACCAATACCCCCAGTAGTTATTTTCAAATGGACCAATAACTCCAGTACATATTTTGAACTGAACCAGTAACAACAGTAGTATTATTTCAACTGGACCAGTAACTCCTGTAAGAAATGTTTTGTCTGCTGGTGAACTGGTTAACTGGACCAATACAACCAGTAGACATTTTCAACTGAACCAGTAACCAATAGTCGAATATGTGCAACTGGACCAGTAACACCAATAGCTAATTTCACCTGGACCAATACAGCCTGTAGATATTTTGAACTGGACCAGTAACCAACAGTAGTATCTTTTCAATTGGACCAGTAACTCCAGTAAGAAATGTTTTGTCTACTGGTGAACTGGTTAACTGGACCAATACAACCATTTGATATTTCAAACATGACCAATGTCTCCACTAGATATTTTTAACTGGACCATTAACCAACAGCATATTCTAATAGAAATTCTGCAGGACCTACATGTCCAGTAGGTATTCTTAACTGGACGAATACCTCCAGTAGATATTTTAAACTGGACCAATAACCAACAGTAGAGTCCTTTAAATTGGACCAGCAACTCCAGTACGAAATGTTTTGTCTACTTGTGAACTGGATCAATACAACCAGTAGATAGTTTCAACTGGACCAATACCTCCAATAGATATTTTTAACTGGACCAGTAACCAACAGTAGAATATATTCAACTGGACCAGTAACTCCAGTAGAGAATAATTCATCAACTGGTGAAGTAGTTAAGCAGATCAGTAACTCCAACTGAATTTTTTTCCCTACTGGACCAATACCTCCAGGATATTATCAGCTGGATCAGTAGCAACTGTAAACAGCATTTATCTGAACTGGTAATCATTAGTAAACTATAATCAGCTGGGTTAACTTGTTGGAAAATATACTTCTTCATCTTCTTGTTGGAAAGCGCTACATCGTAGATAAACTACCATAGCTTAGCTCCTAATTAAAATAAATCGTTTAAATTACCTTGTCGGAAAATATACATCTTCATTTTTTATTTACGCCTAATTACATCCGTTTAGCTAATTTAGAACGACTACTACACCAATTTAAAGATGGAACTTATCGTAAAACGATACAAAAATCAAAGTGCTATAATGTAGATGAACTGCAGTAGCTAAGGTTCTAATTAAAATAAATCGTTTTAATTACCCTTGTTGGCAAATACACATCTTCACCTTTCATTTAAGCCCAATTATATTAGTGATCTTAATAAGAACTTACATTGCAGCTGTTTAAACCCAGGAATTATAATGCACATGTGAGCTGTTGTATCTATAGCATATATTAATGGCCTAATAGAACTTAAACGACGAATTTCGGCCAGAAGGGATAATTTTACGAAAAATATGAATAGACCTTTTATGAAGCTAATTTTATTCTAACATAATTGGTAACTGGTTTATTTTCGATCGGATGAACGGTTTAGCGGTAGAAGCAAAACATTTGTTTTTTTGGTCGCCATTTATGGACGCCATTTTGCTTACGTCGTCATACAGGAAAGCAACACTACTTCATGAGTCTACATCCACCCTAGTGAGGATCCCTAGGGGTTTACCTGACACCTGCACTTATGGAATTTTTCTAGCTTTCGGGTTATACCTTGAGCCCAAAGACTGGCTCTGGCTGGTAGACTATTTGGTCCGAAGATCAACACTACACCAAGAGTTACTTTACCACACTGTCCTGGATGTTATGGCAAGTTCTGGGCCCATAGCCTGTTTAACTTTATGCAGTAGCAAGAAGAAACATCCGGCAGAGCAAAACACTTTATGCTTACGACCATTACACTTTATTCTACCTGCAACCTACAGCATACAGCGCCCGCGAGGCGATAGTGGCAAAAACACGCAACAGCGACAGCCAGAAAACCTGGTGTGCACACAAAAACATCGCTATCGCTTCCAAAACATATGGAATAAAACAAAAAACAGATTTAAACGTAATTAACTAATATGTGAACAAACTAAACACAGATTAAAACGTAATTAAATATAAGAATAAACTAACACATTTACATTGATTATTCCAACATGACTTTCAAGGTGGTGAAAGTGAATGAGGGCTTTGAGGAGGACTGCCTTGAGTTTCAAGATGTTGATATGATTGTGATCTTGACTGGCCCTGACGTTTGGTGCTCGCGTATGTGGGCTCCCCATCCTTCTTCAGATGCATCGGTAAGGAGGAGATCCGATTAAGGCACGAAATGGGAGGAGTGATGTCTGACCACCAAAGGTGAGTTTCCATGGCGAAGTTTGAGCTTGTTGGGTTCCTTTGGTTTGGGTGAGGGTCGGGGTCCCATTCATCTATGCGGAAGTGGTGTAGCGGCCTGGTCATCCATCTTCCGTAGGGGACAAGATTCGCCATGGATCCCAGTTTGCCGATGAAGGAGTTCAATTCTCTTAAGGAGTGATGAGAACTACGATGGAATTGCAGGTGTTTGTTCCAGAAGATCTTGGATTTTGTCTGGTGTTTATTGTTGCAGATTTTAGGTTGAATGAGACTCCTAAGAAGACGAATTAGTCCTGGGATGGTTGCAGTCTGGATTTCTTTTGGTTAACTCCAAACTCTAGGTTGTTGAGGAGATTGATGATGTAATCCCTGTTGTCTTGGAGCTGGGTTGGGTCTTGGTTGTTCAGGATCCAGTCATCGAGGTAGGCCCTTGCTTCTATCTGAAGTTGGTGCAGGTGGCCTAAAACCGGCTTGTGGATCAAGGTGAAGATCCTGGGGGCGGCGTTCAGCCCAAACGGCAGGCATTGAAACTGGTAGACGTTTCCTTGGTAGAGGGAACGGAAGAGGTATTGTACAGACTTGTGAATTGGACCATGAAGATAAGCATCTAGGTTTTCCATGTCCTGGTTTAGAGATTTGAGATTGAAGATCATTGTTTTTCCTCCCGTTTTCTTGCGGCGAAGAAAAATGTGGCTGTAAAATCCCGGTCCTACTGGTTGAGGGCAAAGGATGATCGCACTTTTTGAAATAAGGTCTCGAATTTCCGCCGAAAGCTGTGGAGTCAGATGGGACGCATGGCGCCAAGGGGGTGAAGGCGCAAGAGGCGGCTTCTTGATGAATGTTGGGCGAAAGCCTTTGCGTATTATGGATAGGATTTCCTGATTGTCCGTTATTGTTCCACAGGCTGGGAGGAAGTGGCGAAGGCGAGCTCCCACTGGGATTTGAGTGAAGGCGTCATTGGTTCTGTTTTTGGAAGGACCGTCGTCCTGGAGACGAGTAGCGGCTCCGTCTGTCAGGGGTTGTGCCGCGAAGACCGCGGGTTCCAGCCTTCATTGATCCCTGCTGTTGTGAAGACTTGTTAGAACAAAAGGACTGGTTTGATCGGAACTGCTGGTTGCTTTTGTGTGTTGATTCCCGGATCCCGAGGGCTGCTGCGCCTTCGTCCAATTGTTTTCATTGGTGCACTGTTGAAACGAAGAGGCGGCTTGGGCAGGCTCTTCATTGATGACGGCTTGGATGCCTTCGATTTGCGTGAAACGTCCAGGTGAGGGGTGAGAGTCGGGCTCAAGCCTCGGAACAAAGTGTCGCTTTCGTACATCGATTGGTTTCTCAGTTTGAATTTGGTTGAGTCGTTAAGATTTGCAGTGGTGTTGAGGGCGATGTCCCTTAGCAATACAGTGTTGCTAAATAGGGGCCCGGTGAACCAGTTCATGGCGTGGTACGTACTAAAGCAGCTCTTCTGAAAAGTTGCGAGATGAGGGACAGCAATTCCTTCGTTGTTTCAAGCAAAGACAAAAGCTTCTCGCAGATGGTGTTCACGGCGGTGTTTAAGACATCGGCCTGAGAAGCGGCGCGAAGGCCTAAACGAAGACACTTGTCGAACACAAAGAGAACAAAGGAAGGGACTTCAGGTTTTTTTGGGTGTCGAAGTTCTTGGGGGTGGTTGCTCCTTCTCCAGTCGGGTGGAAAAAGAACATTTTGCCGGCCCCCAGCCAGGCCGGCTAAAAATGGTTTCTTTTGCTGAAAAGTACAATACCTGTCAATTTTAGCATTGTTTCCTCAACGATGCTGTCCTTGCCTTGAGATTTCAGTTCACGACGACCGCCTCAGTCACCCGATCGCGCATGCGCGATCCTCCATCTCACTGTCTCAAGTTGCATCAAAAGGTGACACCTGAGGGGAGGCAGGGTGGGCCTGAAGGTATTGTACTTTCAGCAAAAGAAACCATTTTTAGCCGGCCTGGCTGGGGGCCGGCAAAATGTTCTTTCTTTATGCTGCAAAGTACAATACCTTTCAATTTTAGCATTGACAGGCTGACCTCGTCAAATTAGGTGGCGGGCACCTTTTGACTGAGTACCCTGGGATGCTGAGGCTGGCGTTGTGGTCTTGATTTGGTTTTGGTGGAGGATATACTCCGGAAGCCAAAGCGAGCAGACCCCCCCCTCTTCCAAGGGATCATTATTTTTTTTTTTGGTTAAACCCCCTCTTTTTTTTTTGGAAGAGGGTTCGGAGGAAATCCATGTTTAGTAAAAAAAATATTTTTTTTTAAGGATTAGAGGGATGCGTTACCTTTTCCTGTCGTGAGGAGAATGAGTCCGATGGCAACATCACGGATGGGAGCTTGAAAGACCTTCACAGAAGTGTCTGGTCTTGAGGATCTGGAGAGAAGCTGTGGGTTTCGGTAGGGGGTTAGTCTTCCGGTCGTCCAGTGTGGAATGAGGAGGTAGTTCCATGGGTGGGGAATGGCACAAGATCACCCTGCAAGGTTGGGAATTTGGAGCACAATAGTGAAGGAATTTGGAAGAGCTTGATTCGTGTCAAATTTGCATCCAGGTTTTTTTTTTTTTTGACTATGTGAATTTTGAGGAGCGGCCTTGGAAGGGTCGAAAGAGGAGTGATGAAAGACTTGATGGAGCAGGTTGGGTTTCCAAGGCCGGGACGGGAGTCCGGAGTTAGGGGGAGACGTTCCGGACACCGAAATGGTAACCCTTGGCCTTGTGGCGGCAGAGGTCACAGGGAAGTTCGGTCGTTTCGTGATTAGAAAGTTGAGTCATTAAAGGATGCATGGGAGTGAAGGAATCAGAATTGTCGAATTGCCATAATGAAAACGTGTGAACATGGAGATCAGAGGTGTTTGAGGTGAGAGAGTCCCATGTGTCGGTGATATTGCAGTGGAGAGCGAGATCAGTTGTATTGAAGGAGGCATTTGAGGAAGACGAGGGTTTTTCTTTAAGTGGGCCGGATGCGGGAGTGGCAATTACAAGCCTTGATGGAAATGATGCAGGTGGAATTCGTGGATCCGTGGGTCTAATGTCGAGCAAAGGATGACGTAGTCGACTGGGGTGTTTGTACGCTGGACGGGCCGACTTCAGAAGGGATAGCTTTGTGAGAACCCACGGGGCTAGGTGAACAGGCTCACAACGACCCGAGTGGGGTGGCGGAGACTCCGGTCGAGAAGCTAGTTGGTCTACTAGGAGATGTCTGGCTGAGAGGTTTAAAAGTGAGATTTTCTGTCTGGAGAGATTGGATTTGCTGTTGAAGAGAAGAGACCTGGGATGTGAGAGAATCGAACTGGTCCTGAGTAGCATCTAAAAGGGGTTTCACCTTTTCGTAGTTAGTTACAAATTGATGCTGAGCTCTTTGGTTTAGGCGTAGCTTATGTTTCATAGTTGTGAAGAGCTTCACGTGATCAATTCTAGGGGGAGCTCGTTTGGATTCTTCAGCTGAATGTGATGGAGCTGTAGGAACGATGTCGACGGTCGTGTTCACTTGGTGTGGTCGGTCGGGGTTGGTGGGATGGTCTGCGGTTGTTCCTTTGGAAGGAGAGCAGGGTGTTGCTGGAATGTCATCCACTGTGTTTAGTTGATCTTCCAGTGGGGGGGGTCAAAGTTTTCTCCTAATGGCGAGGAGGGGCTGTCAATGTTTGGGGACTCAGTGGGAGTCATGTGCTTACTGGGGAGTCTTCTAGGAGTGAAGAGTTTTCGTCCGAGGCCCCCGAGGAAGGCAACGCAGAGGAGTGGTCAACCGGTTCTCGGAGCCAGGAAGCGTAAGATGCCGGGGAACTGAAAGATGACGCTGGTAATGACTTCCCGGGTGTGCTAGGAACAGTTTGTCGTAAGATTGAGGTCAGAAGAGGAGACGAGTCTGCGTGCGAGACTGGAGAAGGCTTGTTAACTTTCGTAGGGGTAGTTGAAGTGGACTGTCCTTTTCTAATCTGTTTTATCAGGAGTGCCCGTTGATTCCTTTGTTTTTTACGTAAGGCCGAAGCCTCGTGAGTTGCGGCAATAAGACGCCATTCAGCTAAAGGGATTGATACACAAACGGCACAAGGTAAGTTGTAATAATCACACTTGCGGTGAAATTGACAAACCGTCTTATGGGGGTCACGACGTGTAGGGTTTCGTAGACCGGGGCACGAACACGAGCCGGGATCTTCAATGAGCGGGATTCTGCCTAAAAACGGGTCCTTCCCGGAAAAACGCTGAGCTTGCTTAATTTTCACCATGAGGTGAAGAACAATACCGGACCGGGAGAGCGCTAAGCAGGGGTGATGAAGTGCAACAGTGACGCGACTTGAAGGCGGGAAAAAACCCGAAGTGGAAGCGGAAGCGACAGTACAGTTGAGAGGCGATTAGAGCCTCAGTTTGGGGCTGCAGAGTTTCCGGTTGGGGGAGAAAGGAGTCGCAGACTGTGGCGAGATGGGGTCGGAAGGGGAGTCTGGAAAGTGCCGAACAGGGAAGCGATAAGGCGGCATGATGCAAGAAGACGCTAAACGAAGGATGGAGACGGCTGTCGTAGGCGCAGTCGTGATCGATGGTTCCCGTGACGATGGGAAGAGGGTTGAGGTGACCTTGACATCACAACTTCGTCTAATGGCAACCATGTGGTTCCAAGAGCCACAAGGGAGATCGATGTGGTTGTACCGTAATGGAACAATTGTTAGACCCGTAGGAGGCCAGTGCGTGGAGGCTTATGTGGCGACAGATGCGGAACGACAAAGTCGTGGCACGGTGAGGGGACTGTTCGTGGGCTAGGAACAGAAGTAGGTCAAATGCCCTTGATCGAGCGAGAGGCTGGGCGTCGGCCGGGGGTCGGTGCGGGCGACAGGGGTGAGCTTGTTTGGCGACCGAACGACGTGCAGGTTGTGCGACACAAAAACCGTTCGCAGTAGGGCTGATTATCGGAACCGTAGGGCGTTAAAACGGATGGTTGCCAAACGACAAGCCGAACAAAGTGTTGGCTGTCTTCAGATGTGATCAGAAGGAACACTGTGGGTCAGGCGGACAGGCCAGTGGAGGATCCAGCTGAGACGAAGGATGTCGAGGATGTGGGGCCGTGAGCGCGACGTCTTACGGCCGGCAAAATAACCGAGAAGCTGCGGGGAACGCGATGCCGAAGGCAAGGAGGTTGAAACCGGCTTAAGGTGGCGTACCGGCTCCATAGTCGGGTGATGTACAGAAACAACGGGGCATCCACGACGTCCATGTTTCAGATGTGGAACCAGAGGGCGGCCTGGGGTCCCTGGGCGGGAGCTGCAATGTCGTCAATCCCACTGAAGATCACAATATCGACGGAAAGAAGGAAGCCAAGAAGCTTGGCCCGGCGGTCCAGGTGTGGAGTGATTCTGGGAGATAAGGGGAGGGGGCCATGACGTCTCCATTTCGGCCATGCCACCAGGCACTTGCGGAACGAAGGATGACATGAGGCTCGGCCCGAAGTGCAAGAAAGCTTAGACGATCCGTGCGCGAGGCAAACCCGGGGTACTACAGGATATCTGCGAAACGAAGGGAGCCTGGCGGGGTTAGGGAAGATTTTGGGCAGTTCGGGTGAGGAACGATTCCGGGAGGCGACGGTAGGGAGCCACGGCGTCTTCATCCCGGCGTAGACGGAACAGCTGCGGAACGAAGGGAGCAAAGTCCCACCCAGGGGCAGGGTCAAGGCGGATCTTGTGTGGGACGGTCCCGGGAAGCAACGGGAGGGGGCACGTCGTCTCCGTCCCGGCGTCGACAGGAGTAGCTACGGAACGAAGGGGCCAATGCAGGCAATGATGTCAGTCTTCGTGGACGACCCTAAAAAGTGGAGAAGGGTTGTGTCATTGGGGCCGAACCAGGTAGGTGGAAGGACCGAGGTGGTTCAAGTGTGGAGCGATCCCGGGAAACAACGGGAGGGAGCCACGGCGACTTCATTCCATGCGCACGGCGCCAAGGGAGGAGACGGGTGGTGTTACCGGGGACACGGCGACTTCGACCCAGCCCCCAACGGAACGAAAGGTGACGAGACGAAGCACCAGGAAGGAGAGGACAAAGAGATGACAAACCCATTGGGGTTCCATTCTTATAGGGAGGATCGCGCATGCGCGATCGGGTAGCTGAGGCGGCCGTCGTGAACTGAAATCTCAAGGCAAGGACAGCATCGTTGAGGCAACAATGCTAAAATTGACAGGTATTGTACTTTGCAGCATAAAGAAAAAGAGGCTTCACGGCCAGTCCTTGGTGGCGGGAGATTTGTCTAGTTCTAGCGGTCAGCCACGTCCGAGAATGGCGCCACCGTTGTGGAGGAGGCAGGTAACAAGAGTCGTTGATTGCTCCCCGAGGTGGGTTCGTTGCTTAAGGTTCTTGTGACGCAGAGCAAAGCCAAAGCCAGTTGTAAGACTCTGTTGACGGTTGGAGTATCGGCATTTTTGGAGGGCTTGTACAGAAAGCAGTCTGGGATTACGGCTTTCAACGTTTTTAGCAGGCGGATGGCGACTACGTCATCTGCGTTGGTTTCATCCGGAAAATGGAATCGTCGGGGTGGCAGATCATGAAGGTTGGTTTGTTGGTGAATGAGGGCCAAGTACGAATCCAGGTTGAAAGCCTCATCCTGCGGAAGGAGAACCAAGGCCAGAGGGATGAAGTCGTATGCCAGAATAGAAGAGTGGTGCTTCTTTTGAGAACATCTTAAGAAGAGTGAGACCTTTTGTTGCTATTTTCACTAGCCGTATGTGAAACCCAGGCTTCAGTGCGATCGGCCTTAGCCGACGCGGTGATTGAGGGCAGCGGCATGGCAGTGGGTTGCCGATGGCCAAAATTCGTTAGGGCTCTCTTTCAACCATTTGATGAACTTCTTTGCAAGAGACTGGTTGGCCTTCGCGGGACGAGTACGAAGACAAATCTAAGGGTTCCTTCGGTGCTACTCGAGTGGCGGCGAGAGAGTGAAGGCGGTTGAGTTCATCCTTCAGCCGTTCGCGGAGCGAAGATTCTTATCAACTGTGGAGAGGCTGAGGGATGATGAAGGCAAGCGCTGGGCAGCACGAAGAGGGGAAGTGCTGGTAATGTTGCCATCTTGGGTTGCCTTCGTGGTTTTAGAAGGCGAAGAGTGCAATGTGAGGGCAGCATCGGGGACATCAGCGGCAGGAGTTGACGGCGGTGGGGTCTTCTCCCGGACTTCATTAGTTGAGTGGATGGACATCATTCTGGAAGAAATTTTTAGCGAATGGTGGAAAACTAGGTGGCGTAGACACACTCTTGAGGAAAATTGATGGGGAGCGAAGGTGCGAAAGTGCTTTTATAGAGGAGGCTTGCGCCCGCGCATGCGCTATCGGGTTACGAAGCCGGTGGCCTACATCACACCGAAAAACCTCCAGGGAAACACATTCATTCGAGGAACTAATGCTAAAATTAACAATGTATGTATATTTTCTTACAGACAATAAGAAAAGCGCTTTTAACAAAGTAACAAAACGATCGACCGAGCAGAAAGATTTGACTAAGACAAACAAAAACCGATATAAAAGTCAGAATTACGTATCTGAAAGGAATGAGCGAGATACTGAAGAGAATTTTAAGAAAAAGAGGCTTCAAAACCTTTCTCAGGAATAACAACAATCTGAAAGATGCTCTCTTTTTAAAGAAGAGAAAGAAGGTGGATAATGAGAGGGACCAAGATGAAGTGTTAGCTAAGGTTAAAAATACGAGAGAAGGTGTATTGTGTACCATGCGATGGGTGTGAAGCTGTTTACATAGGTGAGACTAGGAAGGGCGTCCGAATAAGAGTAGGACGGCATATGGATGACACGAGAAAAGAAGTGTATGGAAACGGCATAGCTACCCATCACATGGTAACAAAGCACGAAATTGGCTGGGGAAGAACTACCACGCTTCTAAAATCAAATGTGCCGTATGATAGGCACTTGAGGAGACTGAAATCTCTTGCAATCCAGCAGCATGTTAAAAATTACGCCGTTTTGATGAACACTCGGAGGCCCCTTAAATCTGGGAATTCGTTTTCTCCTTAGAGAAGAGTTTTCCAATAGACACACAAACAGTGGATGAACGAGCGTGACAAATATAGGAGGCCACGCCAGGCACAAGCACAGATTCCAAACGCGGATTTCCATAGTGACAATGTAGTTGACAAAAGTTTGAGTTGTGGAGTTTATGCCTGATGAAGACAGACGTCGTCAGTCTGTTTAAAATTCACAAGAATACTGGTACAGTATTTCGTTCTGAAAATATGTGTAATTTCTGGTTTTAACAATCGAATGATTAAGAATGACGAACTTCCAGAGTAGAAGCCGTTACAGTATTGTCAACCCAGATACATCAGTAATAATCCAAACGGAAGATATTTTTGTTTCTTGGTGACCAATTTTGACATTTGTATACACCATTTTGAAAGTTTTTTCGCCAGCTTTCCAGCATTCCCACGTTGCTATCTCTTACTGTTTAGAAGTTAGAAGATAAAATGTTAAAAGATTACGTGGAGTTTTGTGACAAAAAAATTCACTTATAAGGCAATGCAATGCTCCCATAATTGGACAGAAAATTCAAACTGATAGCCTGTATGCAGCATTACATACCCAGTGATTTTTTTTATTTTTTTTGTCCTCCTAATGAACATCCATCCTAATAAACAGACCGAGGTCCTACTGCTGAGCCTTACTGACACAGACAAAAGGAAACGTCCATAAGCAGCATTTAACACATGCATATACAAATAAACATAAACTTTCCAATCGCCACTGGAGGGAGGCTTATTGTGGTAATTGTGTAGTTTAAGCGAACCACTCCAAATCACTCAATTTTTTTACTAATCAACGCATATCATCATCCTCTTGCCAAATCACATTAAAAAACCGGGGGGAAACGTGTTTTAAGGTGTAAAAAAAAAACATTGAAAACACGTAAAACGATAGTTACGATCGTGTTGAAGCGCTGGCCATATCGCAGGAGACAGAGTAACGAGAAAACCTGATTTGCATCGCAATGAAAGGAGACGGAAATTACCTAACCTAACCTAAAAAAAATAACAAAAAATGCAGACAGCATAGTTTGGAATATAACTTTCAGTTTTCGCGATGCCAACTTTTCGTGCTAATCTGAATCCCGGAACATGGCCGCCGCTTTACACGGCCGGGCCCACCGTGTTTACATAACCAAAAAAACATTTCCCCCCATTTTTGCAACGTGAAATGAGAAGAGAATGAAGATTTAGGACAGTACGTACCAAAATTGATCGATTTATCGTGGTTCGCTTAAACTACACAAATACCCTTATTGTAAAGTGTATGTTTATATGCATGTGTTAAATGCTGCCTATGAACGTTTCCTTGTAGCTGTGTCAGCTAGTATGGGTCAGCGGTAGGACCTAAGTCTTTGGTTTCAAAGGTCATGGGTTCGATTCCCCGCTCAGGCAGTCTGACATATAAGTCTAAAAGGCACCATAAATAGGTTTGCATTTGTATTTATTTGACTCTTGTTGAGCCGTCGGCTTTCTGTCCTGTTTAACTCTTTATGCACACTAGAATGGTACTGTCCATTTCTTACAGAGTCTTCACAAGAACCGACAACCATTTCGCCTAGTTAGTGCGATATAATGCAAACATCCATGAAGTAATATCTACAAGGACTCTCTTGAAATTAACGAAATTACCCTCACGCACACTCTACAGTTAAGAGAGCAGGAGTACTTCCACATCAATGGTGATCGGCCAGAAAAAAACTGTGATGATCCCTCAACACAACGATTACACCACTCATCAAAATTTAGTACTCCATTCAGGGTGCGAAATTAGCACCGGCCCACAGGACAATGCAGGTACATTTTTTGGAGGTTCGGTAGTTTTGAAAATTTACAGGCCCTTACGGGCCGGTAGAAAATTCCAAAACAAATCGGTAATCTTTTTAGATAAAAAATAATAATCAATTTTTAATCACAACTTTAATGGATTGTATCATTATTTACTCTGATCATTAATCAAAAGTTGCATAGAAACAAGGGATAGTGATGATACTTCTCCGAAGTATGCATTCTTCTCTAGAGGATTGAAGTTGAATGGTGTGCCAGCTCCGTAACCCAACCGCACATGTGCGCATGCGCAGTTCCTCCGATATAGGCTGCAACCACAACTGATTGTCATCCTAATTTCCTCGGTTTTCGTCAGGTGGTGACTCCAGAGGGGAGGTAGGGCGGGTGAATGTAATGTATGTTTTCGTTTAGGCAACAGAAACCATTTTCCGCCGGCCTGGCAGAAGGGCCGGCAAAATGTGCTTTCTAATTGCCGTTCGAAAACATCAATTACCTGTGAATTTTAGCATTCACCCAGACCTCGTCAACGCAGTACTACCTGACGGGTTGCCCTAGGGTTACGAGCTGGCGATCTGCTTGGAAACTCAGTTTAACGAAACCCAGATAAAGTTAGACCGTGAGGTTAAGGGGAACGGTACCCGAGTTTTGGCGACTCTTTCTGGTTAAGTTTTTTGTGTAGTTTTTGGCGAAAGTTCAGTGTCTTGATGGGATCAAAACAATGAAGGTGGAAAGTTGTTGTGAGGGATGTGTGGTACAGATTCACAAATTGGGATTGTTCTGCAGCAGCACCTTGGAAACAATGTTTTACCAAAGTGGGCGTGTGGTGATGTCGTACTTTGGGTGAGTTTCCAATGACAATCGTCGAAGAACTGCAATGTTGCAGACCTTCCGACGACTTATTATCTGAATTGCCCTGTTATGGTCCTCGATGAAGGACAACTGACAAATGAATTCGGGTAGAAGCGGAGCTGTTGAGCAGTTGTCACACTGTGGGTGGCTGTTTTGGGAAAGACTTTTGAATCGTGTTGAGCCGAGCTGTGGAGCTTGTGGACTAATGACTGTGAAGGATAGCAGGCTTGAAACAACTTGCAGCAGGAAATTGTAATGCCATTCATTAAGGTCAACAGGCATCGTCGGATGACCTGCTGCCGAGTTGTGGCCGTAGTTAGTCAGGAGTTTTAGGCAGAGTAGGAAGATGATCCCAGGAAACTGATGGTGTCTTGCTGAAGCTAGAAACTGGAATGGATGTCAGCGACGAACAGCAAGCAGTGAAGGGTAAGGGTCCAAAGGAGCAGTGATGAAAGAGGTTGCTCCGAATGCTGGGGAGAGGTGACTGCTGTGGGGGACGAAGGCCCAAAAGAGCTGCAACGAATGCCGTCTAGGGGCGGCAGGCAGTGAAGGATGTAAGTCCTAATTGACTGCAGTTTTTGTACGCTAGAACAGCAGGTGGTGAAGGACGACTGTGTGTGGAGTGCAGAAAATGGTTGACAGGGAGCTGTGGACAGCATAAGATGAAAGTTCAAAGGTGCTGCAACAAAAATCGTTAATGGACAGCAGGCGACAAAAGATGACGATCCGAAGCAGCTATGATTTCTGTCAGCGTGGGACAGCTGAACGGTTAGAGGTGTTAAATTCCTGTGAATTTCAAAATTTGAATTTCACCTTGTCAATCTGTGGTGGTGGACACCACATGACGGGATCCCTAGGGCATGAGTTGAGTTCCCAATGAGACAGTCTTTCGTCAGAGAGATTGACGCGTCTTCAGAGAGGACAATAGATTATTAGGATGAATAGACCCTGGCTTACTTCTATTTTCCGAAGTACTTGTGGAAGCAGTTTGAAGGGTGGGAATAGGTAGGCGAACAGATTGTGCCATGGGAACGTGAGAGCGTCTACTGCTACTGCTGAGTCGTCCGGAATCGGGCTGATGTAGCGGGAAAGTCTGGCATTGTGCCTCGTGGCGAATAGGTCCAGCATTGGTCTATCCCAGATGTTGAAGAGAGATGGATTTCTTGAGGCACCATTCAGCTGCTGGTGGTTTCTGGCGTGAGAGAGAATCTGCAATCACATTCCTGTTGCCTGGGATGTGAAGCGGTAGGAGGGTGATGTTGTGTGGGATGCACAGATTGAAGATTTCCGTCATTAAGTTGTGGAGCGATCTTGATTTCGTTCCGCCTTCTTTCCTGATGTAGGCCAGGGCTGTTGTGTTGTCCACCTGGATCTGTATGACCTTGTTTTTGATGAGTGGAAGGAAGTGTCGGAGGGCTAGGAGGATTGCACGTAGCTCCAGTCTGTTGATGTGATCTTTGAGGGTGGCAGGCCACAAGCCGGAGATTTCCTGATTGTTTAGGTGTGCTCCCCAGCCAGTGCTTGATGCATCCGTGTAGATTCGGTGGTCGAGTGGAGATTCCTGTAGAGGGACGGATTTCGACAGGTTTGTGACGTCGGACCACCAGAGGAGGGATTCGAAGGGGAAGTCCATGTTGAGCGGGATCTGTCTGTCCGGATTGTTTTGGTTGATTGAGTGGTTGTCTATCCGGTAGTGATGGAATGGTCTTACCATCCACCGCCCGTAAGGGACCAGGTTGGCCATTGCGTCCATTTTTCCGATGAGGGAGTTCAGTTCCCGGGCGGAGAAACTTGGTTGGAGGCGGAAGAGCCGGATGTGATGTAAGAGATCTTCTATGCGTTCTGGAGACGGGGAGATTGATGCCGAACGAAGGTCGAATGTAGCTCCGAGGAACGTGAAGACTTGTTCTGGAAGGAGTAGTGACTTTGCTAGGTCTACGCCAAATCCCAGGCTGTTCAGCAAGTTGATGGTCTTGTCCTTGTTGAGTTCCAATTGAGAGGGGTCTGGGTTGTTGAGGGCCCAGTCGTCGAGATAGGCATTGGCTTGTATTTGGTGCTGGTGAAGGTTCGCCAAGATTGGTTTTAGGACTAGGGTGAAAATCCTTGGGGCTGCATTCAGGCCGAAGGGGAGGCAGCGGAATTCTAAGACTTTCTGGTCGTAGACGAAACGAAAGTAATGGGTGATTGCTGGATGAAGGGGGATGTGAAGGTAAGCATCTTCCAGATCGATGGTGACTGTCCAATCGTCCTGCTTGAATAATAGGCGGATGGAGTCTAGGGTCTCCATCTTGAAGTGTTCGTTTTGGATGAACTTGTTGAGGGGTTTCATGTTGAAAATTAGGCGTAGACCTCCTGATTTCTTTGGGCGGGTGAAGATCGAGCTGTAGAAACCCGGGCCTGGGTTGGGGAGTTGTCATACCGCATTCTTCCGTAGCAACTCCGAAACTTTGTGCGACAGGGAAGCTATCGTTTGGGGCGAGAAGTCCCATGGAGGGGATGGCGACAGCGGCGGTTGATGTAGGAACGTCGGACGAAAGCCGTGTTTTATTATCGATAGGATTTCCAGGTTGGTGGTTAATTTTTGCCAGGCCGGGAGAAAGTGGCGTAATCTGGCCCGGACCGGGAGGCCAGCGAGGTGCAGGGCGTCATTGTTGATTTTTCCGTTGCATTCTTCTACCCCCGGGGGATTAAAATCTGCTCCTTCGGTCGGGGGTAGCGGCGCGCTTCTGTTGGGAGCGTTGGACGGGGCGGGAGCGAGGAGCGTCGGAACGAAAGGGCTGCTGGCTTCGTTGTTGAGGAGCAGCAGTGTCGTCCGGGCGGTAGAGGATGATTCCGTGTTCTCGTGCCAGTCGTCGGCGAGGCGGGGGTTGGCTTGTCTGTTCCACGAGAACGGACGGTTTGAGGGCATGGATTGCTTTTGGGCCTTGGTTTCTTTGAGACGTCAAGATGAGGAGCGAGTATCGGGATTTGTCCCCGAAAAAGAGTCTCAGACTCGTGGATCGGTTGATTTCTCAGACGATGTCGTGTGGATAAATTTAGGTTGTTTGCCGACGACAGGGCGATGTCGCGAAGGAGGAGGGTGTTATTGAACAGTGCTCTTGTCGCCCAGTTCATGGCGTGGTAGGTGGCAAAGTTGGCCTTCTGGAAGAGTTGGGAAATAAGGGACGGCAAGTTCTTGAGCTCTTCCGGAGAATTGTCGGACGACAGCTTCTCACATAGGGCGTTAATGGCAGTGTGTAGGACGTCAGCTTGGGAGGCCGCCCGTAGGCTTAGCCGTAGGCATTTGTCGTTTTCGTACAGCACGAAGGTTGGAATGTCGGCCTTGTTGGGTATGGACATCGAAGTGCCGAAGTCCATCTTGATTTTGCTGCAAATGAATTAGCATTCCGGGTAGATTTCGAAATTGCGGGGGTTTGTGGCGCCGTCTCCAAAGGATCTGAAAAAGCAGTTTTCACGGCCAGGGCGTGGCATAGGGGGTTCCGTGACGAGAAGGAGGGGATCCCCTTTGCCTAGAATGGAGCCTTCGTTGCGGAGTAGACACGTTAGGAGTGTCGTAGACTGACCCAGTAGGCAGCGGGGCTTGGTGTCCTTGTCTCTGGAGACAAATCCAAGGCCTGTCGTTAGGCCACGGTTGATGACGGGAGCGTCCGGTGCCTTGGAGGACTTGAACAGGAAGCAGTCCGGGACCGTCTGCTCAACAGTCTTTAAAAGAGCTGCGAGCGACAGGGTGGCTTCGTCAGGAGTGTCGTCCGGGAACCTGATGCGTTTCTCGGCAGTAGGAGCGGGTGACAGCGGGTGATGCGACGGCAGTGTGTCGTCCGACTTGCGCTTGGGTGCCGAGGCCGGAGGGGGGAAGCAGCACGCCTGTGTCCTTCGTGGCTTGAGGTGGATGCGACCCAGTCCTAGGTGCGAGCCTTCCGTACCGATGATGTGCAGGAGGGAGGCGGCATCGGGTTGACTTGTAGGTGGCGGACAGTGTCATGTACGATTTCTCGTACGACACTGCGGCTGACACTGAGGCCTATCCGGGAGGAGTTGGACGACAGGTCGAACGGCGAGTTTCGGTCCGGAGAATGGGCGAGTGTCGCCCGGCGGAGGTTACGCTTGGCGGTCCGGTAGGAGTCTTTGGCGGCTTGAAGGTCTTGTCGGAGGGACAACAGATCCAGTGGGGCGAGGAGCGGCGAGCGCTGGCCCGGGATGAGTGGAGAGTCAGGCGATGCGACATCAGGCATGGCATCAGCGGGTGTCGTGCGGGTAGAAGCGGGAGCGGCGAGGTTGAGGGCGGATGCCCAACGGCTGCCAAGATCGAAGTGAGCATGAGGGGCGGACGAAGAGTAGGCTTCCAAAGCGTTGTCCATCTTCGGGAGAATCCAATTTTCCAAAAGACAGTCGGGGAACCGGGGAACGAGGTGGCGTGGAAACACCTCTTGAGGAAAATGAATGCCGATAGCGTGCGCGCTGTCGCTTTTATATGGGAGGACTGCGCCGCGCATGCGCGGTGGGCTATGCAAGCAGGCGTCTACAAACCGGAAGAAACCTCCAGGGGAACATCACATTCGAGGAATGTAATGCTAAAATTACCAGGTTAAGATGTTTTGGCAATAAAGAAAGAACATTTTGCTGGCCCCCAGCCAGGATGGCTAAAAATGGTTTCTTTTGCTGAAAAAAGGGCTATACCTGTCAATTTTTGCATTATTGTCTCAATGATGCTGTTGGATGCTTGAGACTTGAATAGGCACCTCAGTGACCCAACCCTATAAGAGTGGCGGCTACGCTGGCTCGTTATCTCTTTGCCTCTCAATTGTGTCAAAAGGTGACTCGAGAGGGGAGGCTGGGAGTGCCTAAGGTATAGCACCTTTTTCAGCAAAAGAAACCATTTTTAGCTGGCCTGGCTGGGGGCCGGCAAAATGTTCTTTCTTTGGCTGTAAAAGTGCTATACCTGCCAATTTTTGCATTGACAGGCCGACCTCGTCAAAATAGGAGGCGGGCACCTTTTCAACGAGTTCCCAGAGGTTCTGAGGCGGTTTGTCAACACTGGAGTTCTCAGAGTGGGTAAATGCGGAGAGATACCTCTGAGAGATGGAATCTTCTTTAGATGTTTGGTTTTCTTTTTTTTTTTGTATAAAAGGAAAAAGGAAAGAAGGGGGTGACAGTTACCTTGAGTTGTGATGTTCTTCTGACTTCCGAGATGTCGAGAGGGTCAGCTATAGGTGGGAGACGGATTACAGGTTTCAGCTTGTTGGGAGAAATTCAAACTTGAGATCGGGTTGGAAGGAAGAATCCATTCGAAGGTCCGAAAAACACTCCTTTCTTCTTTCTTTTTTTTTTTTAAGGATACTCCGAAAGTTGGTGTGTGAAGCTAGCCGGCTGACAGGATTGATCACTTTAAGGTCACTGCTCGGGAATTGGAGAGGGGCTTTAAAGGGATACTTGGTTCCAAGGTCTTATCTTTTTTTTTAATGGTTGGGCCTAGAGTGCTCGGAGAATGACAGGAAGGTGCTTCCGGCCGGCTAGAGTCCTAGTTTCTTTATTGGAGGGAGCTGCTTGAGCTTAGACCCATGCAGTAATTTCTAGCTTTAGATCTGCATGGGACGCAAGGGATGTCAGAGGTTGGAATTTTGGAGAGCCCCACCATGTCTGGGTGTAGAGGGCTTGATTGAGTGGAGTTGTCAAACTGCCATAAGGATCATGAATGAAGATTGTGGGAAGCTGAAGCTGTTTTAATGGCATTCCATGTGTGACTGATGTAATGTGTGACTGATGTAGTTGGAAGATGGAGTCCGAGTTCTGTTGACGTAGTGACGTTTCAGGAGAAGCGAGGTTTGAGTCAAACACTACCAGCGAGCGTGATGGAAACGTTGCCGGCTTTAGACGTGGATCAAATGGGGTGTCCTGTAAGGCGGGGTGAAGGAAACAGCTGGGACGGGTGTAAAAAGGGCGCATTTTATGTAAGTTGTCGATTGGATGCAGAAGCCAGGGAAGATGGGTTGTAGGTGGGTTAAGACAAGTGTGTGGTAAGGACGGAACAGGCTTGATGAGAACGGCTTTTGTGAGAAGATTGCCTGGGAGTTCTTTAAACTGAACAGCGTTTGCGGCTTTCAGGTTTTTAACTTCATCTTTGAGGTTGGAGATGGAACCATGTTGCCGGAAAAGAACGTCCTGGAGGTGTAGGAGGTATGGTTTGACTTTCATGAGATTTTTCTTGTATTGTTTGCGAGCACGAATGTTAAGGCGTAACTTGTGTTTCAATGTGAGAAAGATTTTCTCATGGTCGACTTCAACGATCTCCTCATCGTCCAGACCACAGAGAGGTGGAAAATCAGGTCGTACAGGAGCGGATGCTAGAACCTGAAGGGATGGAGATTCCGTTTCAATGGATGGAGTAGTGGAAATCCAGGTGGAGGGAAGGAGAATCGTCCTAAGAGTTATCCTGCCGAGGTGAGAGAGGGGTGTGTGGGATTCAGTCTTGGGGGAAAGGAGTGTCCTCGTTGGGAACGGTTTCATTGATGGGAGAGGAATGGGGCTCATCCATGATGGTGGGTTCAGTGGAGTGAAGATTGTGTTGAACTGGCGTGTGCGAGGTTGAGTCCATTACGGAGGAATGGATGGTGACCACACTGTCTGGAGTGTCAGCGGACACCGAAGACTTCACCCAAGATTGTTGGGAGAAGGGCGTGTTGGCACTGGAGCAAGCTTGTGTCTTACCAGGAGTTGGAGGAATTGCAGCCGTAGTGGATGCTGGAGAAGTTGCTGCAGAGATTCTTCCCGTAGTTTGAGGATTGTCTTTTTGTGGCTGATTGCTGACAGTAGTTGTCTGGAAGCTATAACCTGCCATTGTTTATGAGCGATGGTAACGCAACTAGGGCAAGAATTCTTGTAGTAGTCACAGGTTCTGTGGTACTGCCAAACTTTTTTGTGAGGGTCAATACGGTGTGGGTTTAGGAGACCAGCACAGTGACAGCTTCCTGGGTCGTCGATAGTTGGAACCCGACCAAAATAGACGTCAATTTCATCTTCAAGAGTCTTGGGTTTTTTTCGTCTTGACCATTGTGGTGAGAAGTGTCAAAAACACAGTGGTGAAAAGCAGGAAAACACGGTGAGACAGGGTGATAAGTAGCAGAGATCGTAACAACAAAGGGTCACGTAACGAGAAGCGGGAAGAGGCCGGAAGCGTAAGGCGGAAGGCAAGAACCGAAGGCAAGAACCGAAGGGAGCGGCGGCTTCCCTGGCGGTGGATGGTGACACTACGGCGTTGCTGAAGGATCAGGTGCACGAAAGCCAGCCGAGAGGTAGAAAGCGGTGGGCAGAAGACAATCGCAGGCCGGGCGACGTGCGAAGGGAGCTGGGTTACCCCAACGAGGGAGTAGTTGATGGAGAGGCTAGCTCTGAAACGGTGGCCGCGGTGGGGGCGGAAAACGCCGGATTCACGATGTTGTTGCGGCAGAATGAAAGGTGGGTTTGAACTGAAAGGACAAAATTGTGAAGTCTAGTGTGTGACTGAAGGTTTTCGTGGTTTTTTTTTTTGTTTCCTTCGCTTTCCTTTCCTTTCCGTGTGAAAGATACCTCAAGACGGTGATGGTAGTGGGATCCGAGGGGGGGGGGGGGGCAAAGGGCGCCCAGATCCCTTATTTTCCGAAAGAGGTTGACAGGAGCGAAGGGGTTTGATGAGCGGCAGCCGGGGATCAAAAGCATATCCGTGCTGGAAGGGGAGCGGCCGAATGGCAGGAAATGACAGTCAATGAAGAAATAAGGCTTATAACTTGTCTGGATTCCACGATGGCGAGCGGCCGAAGGGCCAGGGGATGGAGTGAAGGATGAGACATGTCGCCTCGTTACGGCGTAAACTGTATATCCCGAAGGAAGCAACCTGTTGGAAGCCAGCAGGAAATGGGACGGCCCCAGAAGGGGTTGTTTTGTTTTCAGGTCCAATGCTGAGCGAGCATCCCGTACGCAGGACAGCTTGATAGGTGCCATGACGGAAGGTGGGACGATCCCGGGAAACCCTGGAAGGGGGCTACGTTGTTTTACGGATCCCCCGAAGGGAGGGTATACCGAACGAAGAGACGTGGTCAGGAGAGGCACGCAGGAAGCAAACGACGACAGATCTTGCGAAGGGTCACCAAAAGGCAAGGGATGGTTGCTAAATCGGAAGGTGGATAGATCCGGGAAGCCACGGGAAGGAGTCACGTTGTTTCCAGTTGCAATAAAAGTGGCGTCAGTGAAGGAAAGTGACCGTAAGGCCTTAGTCAGGTGGTGGTCCGCTTCAGAAGGCGAGGTGAGAGTGGATTCAACGTTGATTTGAGGACGGATGAAAGACTTGTGCAGCGAAGGGCGGCATCCCACCCGAAGCATGATAAGGAGGCCAGTCCGAGATGGTGGGATAGAAGCTACGTTGTTATGCACAAAGGGTGACCGAAAGGCGAGTTGAAGGATGAGCGCCGTTTCGGAAGGTGGGACGATCCCGGGAAAACACGGGAAAAGAGCCACGACGTTTTTGGAACCAACGAGAAGAGGGTGATGCCCATGAGGGTGACCGAAAGGACGATTTGGGGATTGTAGCCGATTCGGAAGGTGGGTCGATCCCGGGAGGGCACGGGAGGGGAGCCTTGTTGATGTCAGTTTCAACGAAGGGCGGTCGGACCTGCGTGAGGGGCGACCGAAAGGCTGATGGCGGTGGGTATAGCCATTCCGGAAGATGAATCGGTCCCGGGAGAGCATGAGAAGGAAGCTACGTCGAAAACAGATCCAATGAGGAGTGGTGACCCGAAGGGAGGGCGACCGAGAGACGGCAAGAGAGATGATTGACGTAACGGGAAATGGAGCGTTCCCGGGAGCGTTGTTTTTAGTTCCAACGAAGGGTGGGCATCCTGCCCAAGGGGTGACCGAAGGGCACTGATAGATGGTGGTTGCCGATTCGGAAGGTGGATCGGTCCCGGGAAAGCACGAGAAGGTAGCCACGTTGTTACCCAGCGAAGGGCAGGCATCCAGAGCGAAAGGCAATGAATGGATAATGGTGCCGATTCGGAAGGTGGGATGGTCCCGGGAAAACACGGGAAGGGAGCCACGTTGTTTTCAATCCCAACGAAGGGTGAGCGTCCAGTCCAAGGGGCGACCGAAAGGCAAGGAATAGATGGTGGTTCCCGATTCGGAAGGTGGGGCAGTCCCAGGAAAACACGGGAAGGGAGCCACGATGTTTTCAGTTCCAATGAAATGTAGGCCAACAGGAACGAGGGCGACCAGAGGGCAGGGGACGTGCCCGCAGCCGATCGGAAGGTGGGTCGGACCCGGGAAGTCACGGGAAGGGAGCCACGATGATTTCAGGTACAACAAAGGGCGGGCTTCAAGAAGCGAGCTGAAAGCGGGAGGCGGGACGATCCCGAGAATCCACGGGAAGGGACCCCGCAAGCGGACGAAAGGCGAAGAACCAACAGAACAAGCAGCCGTCCATGACGGCAGCTTGAAACAAAGAGATGACGAACCCGCGTAGCCGCCACTCTTATAGGGAGGACCGCGCATGCGCGGTTGGGTCACTGAGGTGACTATTCAAGTCTCAAGCATCCAACAGCATCATTGGGACAATAATGCAAAAATTGACAGGTATAGCACTTTTACAGCACAAAGAACATTTTGCCGGCCCCCAGTAAGGCCGGCTAAAAATGGTTTCTTTTGCTGTAAAAAGTGCAATACCTGTCAATTTTTGCATTGTTGTCTCAACGATGCTCCCTTGCCTTGAGATTTCAAAGATCGACGGGCACCTCCGCACTCAATCGCGATTCTCCCTATTTAAGAGAAGTGGCAGGTGAGTTTGTCATCTTTGTCTCAAGATTGTCCAAAGGTGACTCAAGAGGGGAGGCAGGGTGGGCCCTTCGGTATGCACTTTTTACAGCAAAAGAAACCATTTCTAGACAGCCTGGCTGGGAGCCGGCAAAATGTTTTTTCTTTATGCTGCAAAAGTGCAATACCTGTCAATTTTTGCATTGACATGCCGACCTCGTCAAATTTGGTGGTGGGCACCTTTGAGCGAGTCCCTCGGGTGCTTAGGAGGCGGCTGATGGAGTGGTTAACACATGAAGTAATGTAGTTGGTGTTACAGGGATTCCATGGTTACCACAAAAGGGAGAAAAGGTGAGAAAAAGGATCGTACCTTTGAAATTTCCATGACTGGGATGAAGTGGTCGACTGAAGAACATCATGTCTTCGATCCAGGTGTCGTTGATGAATGGGGTGGTTTCGTCTGCGTTGAAGAAGAGTCCAAATGCGATTTTTTTTTTTCACTTTCTTCTGTGGTGGTGACGTGACTTCGGGGTGTGGACTGCATGATCCATTGAGGAAGGGAGGGGAATTTTTTTTTTTTTTTTTTTTTAGGTAAGGCCTGGAGTTGGGAATGAAGAGGACCAAAGGGGTGTTTTTTTTTTTTAAAGAACAGGAAGGAAAGGTGATGATCGAAAGATGGTTAGATTGGGAAACAGAGAGGTGAGGAATGATCTGTTTATGTTTTTTTTTGAAAGGATTGGGCTCAGAGGAAAAGATGGGTTTGCCGGTCAGTTCGTTCTTGGGTCAGGGGCACTTGGATTGGCTCAGGTTGGGAGAAATATATATATATATATTTTTTGTATTGATGGAAGAGGGGAGCAGTGATGAAAATGGGACCCCTGAGATGTAGACCGGCAAGGTCCGGATGGTTAGTCGGCGGTGGGACTGTTACATATGCCGTAATGGTAACCTTTGGCTTTGTGGCGACAAAGGTCGCAGGGAAGGTCAGAGGTCTAGTGGTTGGAGATCTGAGTGAGGTTAGGATGAAGAGGCAAAAAAGATGTGGCGTTGTCAAACTGCCAGAGGGAAAAGGCGTGGACTGTGTGGCCTATGGATGCTGCAGTCAAGTTTTCCCATGTATCGGAAATTTGGTTGTGCAGGGTGAGGTCGAAATGGTCAGGAGGTGAATGTTGGTCGAGTGGAATTTCAGATTGGGATGAAACGATCACAGGCCCTGAGGAGAGAGTTGTAAGTCGAACTCTTGGGTCCGATGGTCTGATGGATAGAAGGGGGTGGACAAAGCGGCAGGAAGCTTTGTAAGATGGTCTTGTTGGTTGAGAGAATGTGATTAAAGTTGGTGACCACGGAGCTACAGAAATGGGATCATTGAGACCTTGATGAGGAGGATCGTGTGTGGTTTTTGTGGACAGTGCTTGCTTGATCATGAGGCTTGCAAATTTTTCCAGGAATTGGAGATTTGATGCCTGGAGTTTGGCATTATGCGATTGTAGTGATGAGATGAAATTGTCATTGTCCTGTGCGGTGAGTTAGGAGTGAAACGAATCCAGAATGGGTTTGATTTTTTCAAAGTTTTCGGAGAACTGTGTTTTTGCTCGCTTGTTCAAACGCAGTTTATGTTTTAAACAGTTGAACAGTGAGATGTAGTCGATTTCTGGCCTATTTTCACTGTCTAGGACGAAGAGATTGTTCTCTGGTGAATGTGGAGGGAGATCACCAGGGGGATGGAGAGCATCACTGGATGGAGACGATTGGATGTTTGGGGATTCTTCCGGTTGGATTTGGGTGTCAGGGAAGCCTTGGGTGGGATCCGCGAGAGTTCCAGAGGGGTCAGTACCGTCGTTCGAGGCGATCAGGGAGTGGCAGCTACGAATTCTTCAGCGAACGGAGGAAAGAAAGGATCGTCTGGTTGTTCACCTCTGATGGGTGAAGATGTGCTGTCATCCTGAAGAATATTTTGATCCGGTTGGGATGAGGTTTCGTCAGCTCGAGGGGGAGAAGTTTGAGCTTCCTGATGATCGCAATGAAGTTAAGGTGAAGATGGAACTTCTTGCAGTTCAGAGGTGGCTGGGAAGCCGAGGAGTGGTCTATTGGTGAGAACAGCCAAGAAGCTTGAGAAAGTAGGGTTGAGATAGTGGAATTGGGTTGTGATGTTGCACCTGGGGTGGCCGGTGTGGCACTGATAGCGGAGGCAGGGTTTAAGCTGGCAATTGTTTTATTTTAGCAATTTGGCTAATTGCTTGCTAAATTTAATAGCCAAATCCAACTTTAGTAAGCCAAACCAAGTGACAAATTTACCGTTACCCCAAAGAATACAAAAATGCAATATTTTGGGACCCTTCCCTCCACCAACCATCCAAAAAAATTATTTAGCTTATTATGTTCAGCCTACGTTTTCAAATTACTGTTGGACTTTAAAAAGTTTGGCATTTATGCGTTAATTTCAGTTGTCCTCACTTTTATAGTACAACGCAAGTTGAAGATTTTGTTGTTCTGGTATGTCGCGCGTGGTGTGGGGTTAAAATGAAGTGACAATCGGATATACAAATAACAGCCACCTAACGGTCAAGTGCGAATGACGTCATAACTTGTCACCTGTGATTAAACTTTATACCATCAGCAAATCTTTGTTTTTCTTATGTAGCATTTGAAGACAAAAAACTAAAGTAACAACGTTAAATAAAGGTGTACAATTTAATTAAAGCCCTTAGCAATTTGGCTAATTAGAAACGAAAATTATTAGCCAAAGGAGAAGAATGTTACCATTTTGGCGATTTGGCTACCGACAGCTTAATCGCTGAGCGGAGGGTGAATCTAACTTCGGGGTCCGGGAGGAAGATTGAGGGGTGGTCTTGGATTTCTTTAAAACTGATTTTAGAAGAAGTGACACGTCTGTAAAGTGCCTGCTTTTCTTTACTGGAGGGGGGGGGGGGGAAACCTAATGTATAAATTTCTGCACAAACTCGATGCATGGACAAATCCGCGTGTGAGCTTTGCTTCAGATTGTCACTATGAGGTTTTCATAAATCAAGTGCAGGAAAGCCAACCCGAGACTGCTATTTGGTGAATAATTTTTATTTATTTATATGGTCATTTAACATTCTGGCCGCCAATTACCTCACAGCACACTTAAAATAGAAGTTGTACAGGTCTCCACCTTTTTTTTTTGTGTGAAACTAAAATAATACGGTTTATTTCTGGGTTAAGGAAATAAAAGGAATGTACACAGGAGGTCTCCACCCCCCCCCCTCCTATTCTCACTACTCAAAACGTCAATGCATCTGGAACTAATAGATGTTGTTTCAACACTTAGCTGGTTTGTGGACACCCACGCAAGATTTATTCCTGGATCCGCTACTGTTAAGCCATTGTGTACGAGAATTACAAAGATGAATTAAGATGAAAAAAAATTCAATTTAATTTTGGGCCGGTAGGCTAAATTTTCTGGAGGGCCGGTAGTTTATTACCCACGAGGCAGTCGAGGCAGTTGCCTCGGGGCCCCACGGAAGTCTGGGGCCTAAACGGGACCCCCAATAATGCACTTTTTATTATGCAAAATATTTTTTTTATACTTTTCACTATGACGACTGTTCCTCTAATGCGTTGTAGCAAAATGGCCCAGCCACGTGGGCCTCATATTCGGTTGAAGGGGCACCATATCAGAGTAACTTAGCCCCACTCGTATCAGGGTGAGAGGCCCAGTATCAAGGTAAGGGGAACTCATGTTATGAAGACGGGCCCCGTACCAGGGTAAGGGATGAGAGACCCCAATATCACGGTGAAGGCACCTCATATTGGGATGAGGGGCCCGTACCAGGGTAAGGGATGAGGGGCCCCTATATCAGGGCGAAGGGGCGAGAGGGTAAGGGGGCTCCATATCAGGTGAGGGGCCCCATGTCACGATGAGTGCTCCCCCATATTTAGGTGAGGGGCCCACGTCAGTGCAAGGGGGCCATCTTCAAAGGTCTGCCTCGGGGCCCCAACACGGGTTAATAAGGCCTTGTGGAGGGCTGGTAATTTTTAAACAGGTGCCAGACCAGTGTCCAGTACGAGATTTTCCTAAATTCGCACACTGCCATTAGACAAATCATGAGCTTTGTAAGCTTCGTTCTTCAAGATGGTCAGTGCAGCTGCTGTTACTTAATGGGTGTATCGAGTTGGTTTTACATGTGAGGATGATAAAAAAAAACTCAGCTCGTCCAGTACTCGTTACTCCAGCATCAACAAGGATATCAACACATCCAGATCCATTTAACCACGAACCTATCATGCTCATGACTGCCATTTCTATATGGATACTTATCATCATGATAACAAATTTGTTTTCAGAATGCAAGTTAGGATACCTTTTCTGCCACTGCTTTGCCAAGGCATAAATGAGCTGGTCTCCAGTGATAACTGGAGTTCCAGCATTTAAACTTAGCTTGTTGAAAATACTTAAAATAACTGTTTGACAATGGGGCCACAACAGCTGAAGTTTGTACTTTCTCATTTAGCAGAGGAAGTAGAACTTAATTTGAAATGGTTGGTAACCTTGCATGGGTAGTTCGAATCTGATGTAAATCCTGACCGAGTTGAGATGTCTGTTTAGCATTTTATCACCTGTGGCTCATAGGCAGGGTTGGAAATATTCATGATTATTTTAAAATAATCGGATTGATCGGATTATAATTGATTATAATCGGCTTATTTTGATTATAATCAAAATTATTTTGATTAAAATCAGATTTTAATAACATGTAAGATTACAACATTAATTATGACATAGTTAAAATTGCTAGAGTTTGCTCTATTTCTTGCTTGGCAGTTGCTACTACCGAAATACCATTACCTATAGAGCTCTTTAAGTATTAAGATTTTAAAACATGATTACCGTGTGTAAATTTCAATGTTAACATGCACACCGCAGTAACTGTTAATTCTAGTAATAATCAGGGTTGGAAAAAATCATGATTTTTTTTGCAAAAAATCCAAATAATCTATTTTTTTTTATTTACATCAATGATTTTTTTTTATTTAATCAATTTTTTCAAAAACTTGAGTAAACATTATTTAAAAGTTGTGGGACACTGCATACACAAAAATAACTTGAAAATTATTTTAATGGTTCATTGTAGTAGGCTACAATTGCATATTCAAAAAGCTTTAACAGCAATTATAGCAACTTAGGCTGTTGTTTCATACTCAAGATAGATTAAACGGTAATTACAAGAACTTAGTAGTAGCCTAGTCGGCTACTGTATCATACTCAAAGTAGCTGCTACAATTGTAGGGAAATAATTAATGGCTTAATTAATATTCATAACAGAAACAATACAATTAATTAATTGAATGCATAACTGCATAATATCATACATTTATTAAATGCATGAGCCGAGTATTTATTCGGATAGATCAAAACGACTCCAGATAACAGTTATCATTGGGAGTCCTTCTTCAAAGACGACCGAGAGGCGGCAAGATCATTTGAGACTGAACAAGTGTAATTACACCTATTGTTAGAGTTTAAAAGATGGCATTACCAGCTGACATTATTTACGACAGTTTCGTAGAAGCTAAATGACTTTCTAGAAGTAGATTTAATTACGATAAGATCGTCGCTCATGATCGATCACTACGTGGAATAACAACAAGTCCCTCCCACACGGGATGGCGGGATGTACCTTCAAAGTGCCGCGTACGGGGAACAATTAATGAACCCAAACGCAACAATAGAATGATTGACAGGCGGAAAGGTCCCAATTAATGATAAGGGCCCAAGCTGTCCAAATGTTACTATATTTAGCATTTCAATAATAAATCAATACTACAATGGATTGATCATGGCCGATAACGCCACAGTATTTAAGCTGAACCTCGGAATGCGTGATATCATCCGATCACCAGCAGCTTACCAGTCGCTAACTAGTTCACGCCAGTCAAATTCCGAAGGCCGCAATCCAGAAGTACGCCAGGCAGATTTCCGTGCCGAGCTAGCGACGGGGCTTCGCCGCTCAGCCGACCCGTGGGCCCATGGCCGCACTCAAGCTTCAATTAATGAGCTAAGTATTCTGATTGATTAGCGATAGCTAATTGTGTCTATGCTTAACTAGTACCAATCCGTACGCTACTGAATTAACCCGAGTTTCCCTTAATTTAACTCAGAGAATATAATAATGATTAGGTTTACCGCTCGACTTAATCCGTAATGCCATTCGTTAGACTCATGTCAAATCATTGTAATCATACAATCAAATCATAATAATCTGTCAATGATTTAATTGGCCATATGTGGGGTCAATATTGTGTACAGCGGAGTGTTGATTAAAGGCCCAGTATAATTGGATGTTTGCTTATTATTTAGCCTACCTATTTTATACTTGATTAGTGTTTTATACAATTGTTTGCCCTTATGCCATCCTAGACAATAATGTTTATTCTGGTCAAATGGTCACTGGAATAGAACATTACACAATAAGTAACTAGCCTAAATGACAACTTACTAGGCTGTAGCTTCAATTATGGGAACTCGGTTGGCTTTCCTACTCAAAATATATTCAATTTTTTTACGAATAATTGGGGCTTGTCATTTGCTGGCCTAATTGCTATTAGTCAAAGACACTTTTGCTTAGTTTCCTGTAACGTTTTTGATTCATAGATTAAAAAAAAAACACTAAATTGGCAGCTTTGCCTAAACGATTTTGAAGTTTGTACTGCACTAGTACAAACTATGAAAATACCCTTCCACATGTGCAGTAGAGGCAGTTGCAGTGTGTAACTGTTCTGCTACATTGATCACCTCCTGGTCCACTGTGAAGTCCATTCAAGTGGCTAGACCGAACTGACAACGTTTTGGATGAACATAAATTGAGAGAATGGTTTGGCTATATATTTAATGAGCACTGGAACTATACTTGGATAATTTTCATAGACCAATTAATCAATCCCAGAGTTGTACCCCTCTTCCGTAAGTCTTTACCCGTAACAGATGGAGTCTTTCGTTGCTAGGTGCACGGCGTTGGACGTTGGGTCCCGGTGAGCATGTCCTTGCTCGTCCTTTGGTCACAAATTTTCCGTTCCAGTGGGAAAAAGGAAGACCAAAAAGTAAAACAGATAACCTTAACCAACTAGTTAGCTAGTGTTACAGCTTGCTGGAAACGTTTTTGCTTATCGTATTTTGCATATTTCTTGTAGTTTTGCGTTAATTTCATATTTAATTTTAAAATGATTTAAATCAATGATTTTTATTGATGATTTAATCAATGATTTAATCATTGATTAAATCATTTTGATTAATCATTGCCAACCCTGGTAATAATACGTAGTAAAGTCGGTGTAGGTGTTATGGCACAATGGTACATTCCTCCCACGTAGGCTGATTAAATGTCACGCCAGTCACATCAGCTGCAGTTGCTAGTTGCCGCGTAGAAGTACTTAAGTTGCAAAAAGTCCTTTAGTTTTTTTCTGGATTTGAATGTTGCCATTAATTTCCTACTTTGGTTGTTCCTAATCGGTTGAGTATTTTTACATAGATCATGCCCAAAAAAGTAGGAGCCATACGTTCCTGATTACAGAAGATTTAACTGCACTGTATTTTATTTTGGGTTATTTTGGGTACTGCACTTCTGTAGTCCAAGTTCTTTTGAACTTATATGTCAACAGTTTTGTGTCAACCTGGTCCTTGATTATGATCAGGTGAATTTCAATTTTAAATCAAGTGATTATAATCGACAATCGTGATCATAATCATAATAATAATCACTTTATTATAATAGTAACAACCCTGCTCATTGGTGTTCTTAAACTGTACATAACCACCTGTTTACTGTCAAGGAGTCAGGCTGTGATTCCTCTACTGATGTAACAACACTGTTTAAAGGTTGTAACAATACTTGCTCATACATTTTGGCGATATTATAGTAGAGAAGTGAGGCAGTTCTTTGGTCACTGTTCTAGTCATTAACCATTCATACTGTTCTAGTCCACTGGGTTTCGTGAAATTTTAGACAGGTTTCATCTGGCAATACTCAATCTGGATGTTGTATTAAAGTTATGCTCGTTCCATGGAAGGAGCTTTCAGCAGACGTTGACAACTAATTATCATCAACGTTATCAATGCCCGCTGTGGTAAGTGTATTACAATGCAATGATTAGGGATGTACTGAATATTCGGTAATTATTCAGTATTCGGCCAAAAATTCAAGTATCCGGTATTCTGCCGAATACCGATTTTGGCCGAATAGTTGGTATTCGGCTGAATATTTTTTTAGTAAATATTTATGCAATTGTGTTAATCTAAGAACGTTTAGCTAAGCATTTAGTTTTTGGTTTGTGAGGAATTGTCTTCTGACATTTCTAAAAGAAGGAAAATTTATCAAATATGCATTAATTACAGGTATTCGGCATCGCATTCGGTTAAGTATTCGGCCGAGTAATTTGGTATTCAGCATATTCGGCACAGGACTGAATAATTCTGTATTCGGCCGAATATGTAAATTGTTTGATGCTGAATATTCGGTAGTTTAACTATTTGGTATTCGGTAAGGTTAAGTATTCGGTTGTATATTCGGTAAATTTTGTATTCGGTGCATCCCTAGTAATGATGCAGGACATACTCCTCCAGTGGTTTCGTACGACTCTTAAAACGAAACTGGTTTATATGACTCTTATATAACGGGCTTCTTATTTAAATAAAAAAAATAATTACTTTAAAAAGGAGTATTAATGACCATATTGCTGCAGGGACACTAAAATTAATATGATGTGATATCTGCTCAGCAGTTTTCAACTATTTTAAGAAAACCAAAAACTGTGCCTCCATTTAATTCAATCGAAAATACCATCAATTCGGCAATTTAACTTTGGTTGAAGTTCATATTAAAGACTAGTCACTTACACAAAACAAAAAATCGTCCACGTTCCACAATTCAAACTTGTAGTAAATTTTTGACCATCTCTACTGATAGCTTCTTCAGGCAAGAGTCATGAGACTTGCACAACAACCACCACCAACGAACTGTCCCAAGTCAACTACATTCAAATATCCCTCCTCTTTCGCAGTGAGCCTTGGAATTCAGTCAGCTATCAAGCTCACTGTCTGAGCTGGCTCCCTCATCAATACTGGAGCTGAAGCTGAACGAAGGTAGGAATTTTTGCACCTTTTCATTCAGTTCAGCTGTCACTATTCTTCCTATCTGCTGATACGCTGATTTTTGAACAATCAAAGCTGGCAAAAATTCCTTCCTTGGTTCAGCAACAGCTCCTGTATTGATCGGGGAACCAGCTCAGACAGTGAGCTTAATAGCTGACTGAATACTAAGGCTCACTGTGAAAGAGGAGGGAAATTTGAATGTAGTGGACTTGGGAAAGTTTGTTGGTGCTTGTTGTTGTGCACGTCTCGAGACTCTTGCCTGAAGAAGTAGAGATGGTCGACAATTTGCAAGTTTGAATTGTGGAATTTTGGGTTTTGCATAAGAAACTGTCTTAAATTTAATTCAAGATGGCGGCTTCATTTTAGTCCTACAAAAAAAAGTTTGAAACCAAAAAATGTTCGTCTTTTTATGCTTAACACTTAAGGTCTCTTCAACATTTTTGATAGCTTTCACCATTTTCGAGTTATTAGAGCAAAACTGATTTTTGGCCGCCATTTTCAAAGATGGCGGCCGAAATATTTCAGACACAGCATGTCTCGGCGGTTTTTTGTAATCTTGTCTTGTCTCATATATTTGTTAACATGCGTGCCAAATTTCATTCTGGTAGCCAGAAAAGCAATATTTTTTCAGTATTGTGAGCTAACAGAACGCACTAGATCATTACTTTCCGGTTCTCGAAGTCACCTTTTCGTGCTGCCCGGAACATGGCCGGGCCGGACCGACCGTTTTACGTGGTTTAAAAACGTGTTGTGAGAACTAAAAAAAAAACATTTCCCCTATTTTTAAATGAGAAATGAGAAAAGGGTGAAGATCTGCGTCAGTATGCACCAAAATTGAGTGATTTTTCGCGATTCGGTTGAACTGTATAAATACCCATTTGCCAAGGCGTCTCTACAGGATTAACAAACAATCTTGCGTTAAATCCAGGAAAGCCTTCTAACCGGTACGAAATTAGATAGCTCTAAGAACCAGAACCACATTTGGAGTTGTCAACAATGTTTCTATAGAATTTGGGGCACCACATTAGATTAGGGGTACCACATCACTTAATTTTTGTACTAACCGACTCTTTCTTCACGAAAGGTTGGATCCTCTACCTTACCCTTGCCATTACACGTCTACCCCGCGATGGGCAATTCCATAATTTCACAACAAAACCACAATTGCGTGTGTACCTGCGGACCATATTCCTCTTTCAAAGTCTAATTCGGACAAAGTCTGATGAGTGGACACATGAGCAGTAGTTGACCCGCAGCCACAGTGATCATGACAAGCAGTGCATGGCTCTGATGCCATTTGAAAGTCAAAAAGAACAATTAAGTTTCATTTACAACTACCCAACGAAGCTGCGTCTGCCTTGGACGAAACACTGCGTCCAAGTGTCTACCCCCTTTCTGACAACTACCCACTTGTGTTTCGGAGGTTATGCACGGCAACAAGCAGACGCGTTCCCGGCGCCGGTTACAGCAGAGCCACCTATACAGTTACGGCCGTATCATCTTTGCCTCCCATCCGCAAAACGGCGAGACAAACAGCGACGCGATAGTTTGCTATGTCCCGTCATCAGTTGACAGAATTTCAAAACCTTGTCTGTTAGTTTACAATTTTGCTACTTCTGTAGAGATGGCAGCACCTACTAAACGTTCTGTACCCGTCATTTTCGTCGCATATTTGGCTTGTTCTGATACGGCTTTTACTGTAGGAGGCTCGAGAGGAGGCTGGAGGAGGCTCGAGAGGAGGCTCTGGTTAAAGCAAGCCCAAAGACCTTGGAATAGTAGTAGTATAGCCAGACTGGCCGCTCCAGGGAGCTTGGATTATACGTAGCTTTGATAGGGTGGTCCCACTTACTATTACGCTTTACCGCGAGAAACCGTGCGCTGCTTTACCTTACCACAAACGCGTCTGACAGCTCTACTTCCATTTCGCGCCATTTTACTAATTCTTGCATCTCATTGGCTTTTGATTTTGCTGATGAAACGACACAAAATTGGACTAACAAACGAATGAGTACTCATCATCAAACGTAAGCCGGACCGCTCTAATTGTGTAAATTGTTTTAAAGTGCATTAACCTACCAAAACAATCGACGTGCCCTTGTTTCCATCTTGCAAACTTTCCGTTTTCTCAATCCTCGTTCTTTATACCACGTATGTCAGACCCCATCTTGACTACGCTGCTTGCGTGTGGAATCCTTATCTAATCAAAGACTGTCAAGTACTTGAGGCTGTTCAACATCGTGCTACAAGATCGATTCCGTCTCTGCGTTGCTTACCCTATGACCAACGACTTAAGATCCTGGGTATCTCCACCCTTGTTGACCGCAGACTCAGAGGTGACCTCCTGGAAACATTTAAGATTATGAACCGTCTTGACAAAAGGAATCCAGGTGACTTATTCAAGATGAGCCTATCCCACACTAGAGGACACTCGTTTAAACTGCAGAAAGAGTATTCTAGAACTCAAATTAGACACCAATTCTTCTCCAACAGAGTTGTGACGAACTGGAACACCCTCCCCGAACATCTTGCCAGGGGAACCTGCCCAGATTTCTGGGAAAAAATGTATGACAGGAGAGCTACCTCTCTCTGATTCTGCTTCCTTCCGGCCTCACGGGACGCCCTTGGCCACGTATGGTTTATTATTATTATTATTATTATTATAATGCGACTGAAAATAGCAACGTTTGTTATCAAAATATCACTATCGCACCGCCACAAACGATCTTCGTAAAGCATGCCATTGTTTTGGTTTCGACGCAACGACGTCACTACTCTCGTCTTGGGTAATCTGGTAAGAATTTGTCGTTTTGTTTTAATAATGTGTATTTTAACGTTCAGTGTGAGAGGGAAGCCGTCCCATGCGAGTAGTTGTTCCTGGGGTCGCCGCTGCCGTGCCCTGAGCGTTAGAGCGGTGCACCTTGCAGAGTATTTTTCGGAGTGTTTTGGGCGGCGGGAAAAGGGTAGTCGTTGGTGAGACAGTGTAAGTGTTTTAACCTGTACCTTGCAACCTCGACATTAAAGACAAGTTAGGAAGAATGTCGGACAAGTGTGGCTACATTCTTGCATGGTTGATGAGAGAGGATTCGAAGAAGCTTCATTACAATTGGCGCCCAAATGGAGGATCAACTACACGGACAGCTCATCACTGCCTAGTACGTCACGAGTAACGACGCCAGAGAAACAAAGAGAAGGGCTCGCCATTGCGGAGAGGCTGTGGTACCCGAAAAAACCAAAAGGCCAACCGCCGTCGTCGAGCGAAAAAGTCACCTGCTGCTATAAGACTTTCGCAAGACACATGGTGAAATCAGTGCGCGTTCAAGCAAACTACTATGACTCGTCGCCCAACTTTGGGTACAAGGCTCGGGCGAGACGTCAGACAACAGCGCTGGGACAAGCGAGGAAGCAGCGACCAGAGCCCTCCAAAATGAAGCCATGGCTGTGCTGTGAGACCCGCGTGCGGCCCGCATGGAAGGGCGGTCCGGAGACAGGAGCATGCGGCGCCTGTGGGGCATTCTTTTTGTACTCAAGCTGCTTACGCCACATGGTGTCATTCACGTCCAAGACAAGGACAGTGTGCCAGTTGATGATGTAGAACTGTGGTCCTTCCCACCGATTGTGTTCTCTTGTAAGAAATTCAGAGAGTGGACGGCAACTCTCCCACACGGAGCCCCGATTCCCCCTGACCTCTGGGCGGCAATCTCGACAAACGGGCACGGCGTAAACCGAGACGGCTGAAGACCAGTGGGCGCGCTGGCAGCAGCCCTGGCGATTCCAGACCGCGCGGTAAGAGAACTGACGCACTGTTCAGGTCAGAAAACTGGCTACGCCCTATTCCAGCTGCCGGCGCTCACCTGTCATTGATTACCCCGAAAATGTGGTTCGGCTATGGGCCGGACGATGCCCTGTACATGGGATGGACTTATGAGAACGGCCTACACGCTCGGCTAGCGGTGATCGGCGAATGTAAATAGCGGCCCGGCAGTGCAAGCGATAGTTGGAGGAGTTGTGCGACGGGGAAAGCGAAGTGACGCAGTAGAACGATGTGCTTGTGGTTTTAGAACTAGTGGCAATGCGCGTCGGACTGCACCGACGGACATGCTCATGTAGTGCATAGTGCTAAGTGGCAGCAAACTGCCCGTGTGTATTTCACTCCTTTCTTTTTTTTTTTTAAATATATATATACATCCTCTCTTTAGCATTTAATAGCAGTCTATAACCTACTGTCAGCGTTATGCGGGCGGTTTATTTTGCAGCGCAATGTAGCGAGTGCTGAGCACAGCACCGATTTTGTAATATTACCCTCTGTGTATCATATTGCCCCGACTTCCAGCAGGCCGTGTTTTTTTCTCTTTTTTTCATGTTATTGATTCCCTCCGGCGATGCCTTGCTATGTGAAATAGGGCAGCGGTGATGCCGCTCCAGGGATCTCTCGCCCTGTAATCCCGAGAGACGAAACGTTATGCTCCTCTTTTTCCTCCTATTCTGTCCCCCCCACCCCACGGACGGAGAGACGACACGTGCATCTGAGGCGTGCTGAGTAATGAGTATGCTAGAGGCGTGAAGCTACCTTGCCAGTAGAGTAATAATTTTGGCATTGCTTCCTTAGGGCGGTTTGAAGTAGGAGTCACACAGTTTTATGGGCTGAATTAAATAGGACTGAGCCCTTTTTTCATGAGAGCAGCGCCATTATGAAACACGCGTGTTAAATACGACCACGCTGTTGTGAAGAGGAAAACAGCCGCATACCAGTTTATCTAAATGTGGTGCTTCTTGTTTGAAGTGTGCAGCCTGTTCTAGAGAAGTCCTACTAGCCTGATCAGCTGTAGGCATAAAAGTGAGGAGAGGCTGGCGAGATGGTGTAAGATCAGTGTGCGGCTGCCAGGAGGATCCTGCGTGTAATCTTGATGTTTGAGTCAGAAGGGAGCTCCGTCCAGAGGTTCATTTTACCCTTTTGTGTGTCCCCATCCCCGAGCAGTTAGGTAAGAGGGATCCGGGAGCGGGCTATGTGCGCTGGAGGGTTGTGCTAAAGAAAGGAAAAAGGGAAAAAAGGAGGAGGAAAAACATTTTTTTTCTTCCTTTTCTATGTACTCTATACATCTTTATGCTGTGCGACAAATGTTTATGTAAATTGAAAATTGTCATATGCTCCTCTAAATGTAGAGGGGGAGCATTGTGAGAGGGTAGCCGTCCCATGAGAGTAGTTGCTCCTGGGGTCGCCGCTGCCGTGCCCAGGGCGTGGGATAATCATCTAACTGGAAAATCGCATAATTGGAAGAACGTATACCGTATTTCAGTATAACGGAAAATCGTCTAACAGGAAATTCGTATAATGGAAAATCCTCTAATGTCTCTGCCTCGCTCGCGTTGCCGCCCTCGCTGCGGCTATCAGAAAACGCAGTTAGATCTTTATCCTTTATACGATTATCCGTTACACGATATTCCGTTTAGATGATTTTCCATTAGACGATTTTCCAGATTTTTTTTTATTTATGCTGATATTAGACAATTATCCCATTAGACGATTTTCCAGTTAGACGTTCGTCCGATGCCCCCCGTGCCCTGAGAGAGCGGTGCAACTTGCAGAGTATTTTTGGGAGTGTGTTGGGCGGCGGGAAAAGGGTAGATACAGTGTAAGTGTAACCTGTACCAGGGTAGCGTGGCTTCATTCCTGCAGGGTTGATGAGAGAGGTGGGATTCGAAGAAGCTTCATTACATCAGCAAAGATTAAACGATCAGATATTTCATAATTATTCATTAATTTCGTTAAAAACTACTCGCTAGTTGAAACTTTTGGTTGAAACAATTGTTGGTTTCGAAAAACCAAGCGTCGCCTGCTTCGAGGATTGGTTTGGGAGCAAAAACGTCATCAACTGAATCTCGCTCGTGTACACTTTACCACGGGAAATAGCTGCGCTCTGGCTCAGACGCGTTTAACTCCACCCTATCAAGCTACGTATAATCCAAGCTCCCTGGGCCGCTCGAAGTAATCTAGCTCGCGGCCCTCTCGGCTGCAGGGCGTCGCAGGATAGTTTTCCCTGACTATACTACTACTATTTCAAGGTCTTTGAGTTTACCAAAAACGTCAAATTAGGTCAATAAACACCACACTCATTACGGAATGCAGTAATATTAACCTTGTAGGCACGTAGTACGCATCGCTGCGCACGTAGTACGCATCGCATCGCTTCTTCTATAATAATAACGGTAATTTTCAACCACAAATGTGGTTTGGAATTTGGAAGGGGCAAAACCCACTAACACCAATCCTATGCTAACTGTTAGAAATTCATAAACAGTAAATTCAAGCCCCTGGTGCCTTAATATTGACTTGGACGTTACGCCATAGTAATGTTTCGCTAAATGTGTCGTTGGAAAAGAAACGCACGGAATTTTAACTTTCGGTTTCAATTGTTTGCAATACCGGAAATGCCGATTGCACAAATACGAAGAGCGCCGCCAACGACTTCCTCTTTCAAGTCGGCCCTTTCGGTGGTGAGGCAGTCAGAAAATATTTCTGAGTTATCGTTAATCATCTGCTAAGTATGTTGATTTACAAGGATCTGTTTACTGGTAAGTTATAAAATAATTATTCATGTAACGCATTGTGCCATTATAGTTGGATAGGAAGTTGTTATTTGTGAAATTTTGGAGTATTAAATTTGTACCTTTTTATTGCAGGTGACGAGATGTTCACTGACAGCTACAAAGTGAAGCTGGTGGACGATGTATTTTATGAAGTTTATGGAAAGGTAAGTGGATGTGTAATATATTACTTAAAATCCTGTATATGTGTACAGATCAACACTTAGAGGAAAAATCTGCGGAAAGAGCTTAAGTTCAAGAATCGTAGGTTACAAATATAATTAAGGCATAAGGTGTTGGTTGGTTTTAAAAAGTTAAAAAGCGGTCATTGACCTTGTTAATTTTTAGTTTCCCAATAGGCTAGCCTAGTCCAAATTTTTTTTTTAAATATCACAGTAGAAACTTACAACCCTTACTCGACATGCTTACCGTGTAAATTTGTGTTGCGAGTCGTCCATGATAACCTTTGTACTGTACTTGAATCTTTGTACGTCCAAGTTTGATTTGATCAGTTTTGATCGAGGTTCCATATCCGATAGCGAAAGCATTTTTACAAATTATTTTTAGCCTACGCAAGCATAATTATTTTTAAGAATGGAAATATTACGTTTGACTTTATAGTCCGT
>JAHWFP010205588.1:0-36180 GCA_023313725.1 Lithobius niger | reverse complement strand
CTGTTTCCATGCAGGTAGAGTGGGAGTGTGCATTTTCAATGCGGGCGCGAGGAGGGGAGAAGTGGTTTTCCTTTTAGTCTTCCATACAACGAATAATAATAATAATAATAATAATATTTTGATGCACTTTGACGCAATTATAGTTGCCGCTGGACAGGGAACGACCTTAATAGGTCACTAACATCCAGCCAAATTACGGTAGAAAATTTAAAAGAAAAAAAAACATGATAAAAGGCAAAGCCAGCCAAAGGAACCGTAAGTCGGCAATAACCAAGGATAATTGATAAAAATAAATAAATAATAAGATAAAAGATATAAGCCAGCCATATGGATTGTAGTCAACAACCATACAAACACAGAATCTATATAATAAAATCGGAGGCCAGCTAGAAGGAAGACTAAAAGGAAAACCACTTCTCCCCTCCTCGCGCCCGCAATGAAAATGCACACTCCCACTCTACCAGCATGGAAACCGGAGGCAGACATGGGTGGTCGATCAACTCAATAAAGGTTCAATCTGACAAGTCGCCGGGCCGTGCAATCACTTCTCCCCTCCTCGCGCCCGCATTGTGAATGCGCTCTCCCATTCTACCTGCAGCCAAACAGGAGCCAGGCATGAGTGGTCGATCAATCTGACAAGTCGTCGGGAAGAGTGCCGGAAAAATGTCCCGGGAAATGTGACCGGCCCCGTGCATAACACGGGCTTCCTCTAGTGTTACAATAAAAACGAACTACAGTGGAAGGGGGGAAATGGCGATCAGCAGCTGGATGCTATTGGTCAACAAACTTGGATAGGTCAGTCTGGTTTCATAACCTTCTAAAGTTGGTCAGTGAAGGTGGCAAAACAACAGTTAAGTAGTCTTGTTCAGAGTATGGGTTTAATCTCTCGAGTTAAGCAGTTTACAAACCGACCTTACTTTACAACCTCAAATTCTTTAAAGCTTTCTGAAAGCAGAACTGCCCTTCTTTCACCTGCAGTCATGTTACATTAACTGTAGACAATTAAAAACACATACAGAGTAGCCATCAAGTTCTGGTGAAACAACGAAATCACGACGTTTCGGTTCCAAGTCGGAACCGTTTTCAGGTGAATGGTTTAAAACATGTCAAACAACTTAAAAATAAAAATAAAAATTAATAAAATAACAGCAGAGCAGGGCCGTGGAAATAAAACTTACAAGTCATAAGGACGCAAGATTCCATGCTAAAAACTAAAACCAAATAAAATAAAAGTTCAGCACAATTCGAAAGAATGTGCCAACAGTCACACTTAACTCACCCAAGTCTGCTGGTCGAATGAGAGAGAGTTCGGTTGGCTATGCTTTAAATAGTGGGTCCCTGGATTTTGATTGGTGGAAATGTGTTGATGCCAGCGTCATAGCATAACTTAATGTAGTCTTGTAGGTGATTGGCTGTAGGTATTAAGTGATTATGAACAGGTGGTTTGGTTAAATGGATACAAAGTGTTTCCAAGTTTTCGCGTGTTTTGGTGTGAGGAATTTGAAATAAAATTTTTGCTTGCGAAATTTCGGGTTCATGCCCTGTTTTTTGAAAGTGTTGAACCAGTGGGTTTTCTTGTTTCTTTAATTTAAAGTTTGATTTGTGGGAACTAAGTCGTTTACATATTTCCTGTTTACTTTGGCCTACATAGGTGGCTGTGCATCCAAAGTAAACAGGAAATATGCAAACGACTTAGTTCCCACAAATCAAACTTTAAATTAAAGAAACAAGAAAACTCACTGGTTCAACTCATAAAAAAACAGGGCATGAACCCGAAATTTCGCAAACAAAAATTTTATTTCAAATTCCTCACACCAAAACACGCAAAAATTTGGAAACACTTTGTATTCATTTAACCAAACCACCTGTTCATAATCACTTAATACCTACAGCCAATCACCTACACGACCACATTAAGTTATGCAATGACGCTGGCATCAACACATTTCCACCAATCAAAATCCAGGGACCCACTATTTAAAGCATAGCCGACCGAACTCTCTCTCATTCGACCAGCAGACTTGGGTGAGTTAAGTGTGACTGTTGGCACATTCTTTCGAATTGTGCTGACTTTTATTTTATTTGGTTTTAGTTTTTAGCATGGAACCATGCATCCTTATGACTTGTAAGTTTTATTTCCATGGCCCTGCTCTGCTGTTATTTTATTAATTTTTATTTTTATCTTTACGTTATTTGACATGTTTTAAACCCTTTACCTGAAAACGGTTCCGACCTTGGAACCGAAACGTCGTGATTTCGTTGTTTCACCAGAACTTGATGGCTACTCTGTATGTGTTTTTAATAACTAAAGTACTTTTTAACTTTCTGCTTTTTGCTATCAACTGTAGACGACAGTCTCTGAAACTAGCATTTCTTTCCATTTGACTTGAGTGCAGACGGAGTTATTGTGCTGTCCCGGTATTGACATATTTTTCTGTGGTGGCTGGTTCAGCTCATATCTTTGCTGGTTTCCCAGCTGGTCTAAATAAATGTTTGAGGCAACTAGAATTCGTCTTTCCCTGTTAAACTGTCTTCCTTCTTGATAAGGTTTCTAAAGGCTCAGCAGTCTTGTATAGAACTAGTGTTAATATAAGTGGTTAACCCTATTCCAGTCTCTTGTCACTGTTGTATGATACACTATTATTACTGTTATTATATTTCTCAGTCAACTTAATTTAGTTCTTGTACAGTTCACAAGACTGTAGCATAACTGTTTCAGAAGAAAACTGGTTGCAACTTACAGAACTGTCAACGAGAGGAACAGTCGAAGCATCAAATGTGTTGCATCATACTACGTCTTTTCCTAAACAAGATTTGATAATAACTATTTCAGAAGAAGTGAAACACTGATTGTAACTTCACAATAGTTTATAAGTTGCAAACAGTGTTTCAGTTCTTCTGAAATAGTTATTATCAAATCTTATTTGGGAAAAGACGTAGTATGATGCAAAACATTGGTTGCTTCGACTGTTCTTCTCGTTGACAGTCCCATAAGTTGCAACCAGTTTTCTTCTGAAACAGTTGTTACAGTCTTGTGAACTGCAGAAGAACTAAATTAAGTAGACTGAGAAATATAATAACAGTAATAATAGTGTATCATTACAACAGTGACAAGGGACTGGAATAGGGTTAACCACTTATATTAACACAAGTTCTATACGAGACTGCTGAGCCTTTAGAAACCTGGTGATGTAGGTTATATCAACAACGCGAGGAACTGATAAGCAACACATGTTTTATAAAAGAAAAACTTATAGCAACCAACAGCTTACTGAATATAATAATCAAAGGAACTGATAAACAACAACAAACGTTTTGTTGCAGCAGACATATACTGGCCAGCTGAAAATAAAGGGAGCAAAACAAACCATAGTTTTGTGTGCGACTTGTCTCTAGAAATATTTGATTTTGCTTTTTTCTTGTCAAAGCCCATCGTTTTTCTTAAACATTGTTTTAGACCCATTCTACTTGTAAAAGCGTCGAAACACATTTTTTTATTTTGCAACTGTTAATGTCTATGTTGAGTAAACAATAATTTTTTTCCAGATAGATCTAGCCTGCTTGAGTGGGTTTAAAATCGATAACAGTACTCTTTTCCTTAAATTTCATATCCCAGTGGGGATTTGTGCAATATATCTAAACTATAAAGCATTAAATGCACATTTAAAGAACGTTTTCCACGATATAGAACACAGCTTTAATAAGTATAAAAGAATTATTTGCTTAAAAAGAATACTTTTATAGTTCGGAAACCCAAACAAACAAAAAAGGAACTTAGGTACAGATTAACACTATAGATTCTTGGACTGTTGAAAGAAACGAAAGTTTAAAAGTACTTACACTTGAAAAATGCTGTCAATCTGGAAAACGGTATTGCTTACCTGAAAATAATAAAAATAAAAACACTATTAGTCGTGAAGGTTGAATAAATAATTCAACAAAACAAAGCACTATAGCATGACGTACTGCTAGAATCTTCATGTAACAAGATACGTGCAGTATTTGGACAACGCCCACTACTGGTTTTCTAAACGAGAATGTTGTAATAAATTGAAAAGCGAAAAATTTATTTATAGCAAAGCTAAATTTTATATTACCTGTGCAACTATCGGCACTTTATAAAGATTTTGTACGCGCTTCCGGCCGTATCAATGGCACCAGAAGGAAAGAGGGGCATTTTGAGAGGCATCGAAAATTCCTTGGCTACTTTACGTTTCATCACAAGTGCAAGTGCCCTTCTTTTCCCGAAAATGCTATTGGTTGGCGAAAGTCAGGGTCGAACCCTGAACCTTTGGCGCATGAGAAAAGTACCTGGCCCCAAACGTAAATATTGACTCATAATTCCTGATAATTATGCACCAAAAGCAGCGATAAGAATTGAATGCTACTGCCCCCAGCGTACGTATTTAATCACAGTAGGTGTTTGATCAAGCCAGAAATTATTTACAGAAATTCACCACACGATGTATATTCGTTACCCGAATATTGATATAGACAGGTTTTTGCCATTGTTTCATAGTTTTCAGTCAGTACACACATTGTTAACTGTCTGCATTTTTATTTCTGTTACTTCCCATTTCGTAAACGTATTCAGCGTTTGTGTTTGAACGACGCTGATTTCAATACGAAAGTCATAAATTTTGTTTTGCAATTACCAAATCTGTAAAAGCATACAAATTCTACAACCGAAACGGTTTTGTAGTTTTACAGCCAGGTTAAAACAATGATAAAAATGTTATTTTCTGCCTGTTATCGATAACTTACGCATTGAGCCATCAAAGGATCCGACTATAGTTTCCAAACGGATTTAAACACTGTCGATTAGCGTGGTGTATACTCAAGGGATTTCTTAAGTCTTTTAGAACTTAACTACGTGCATATTTCATTTAAAATTATGTGTTTTGCTTTAAGTTGGCCCAAGTCAAACATAGTGTAGTGGAAATCCTTCTTTTGAAAACATCTAGGAAAAACTAAATCTTCCCGAAGACTATGTGCGTGGAATTTTATCGCTTTGCTGGATCAATCCCCGCTGACTCTCGAGTATTTGCACACTTCGTCTGCCTCGTGACACAAACCCATTAAAGTTACTGTTTTCAACCCAGCAGCCATCGGGGTTATGTAACGTGATCTATGCAGGTTATCCGATAAACGAGAGAGTGCACTACGAAAGACTACTTTAAGATTTGTCCTCCTATGACTCCACCCTCTGAAAGCCAACAAAAAGAACGCTGCTGTAGGTAGTAAAATATATGAGGAGACAGCATTGTTGCAGTATAGGAACTCCACGATTCCTGCACGGGTATCTCACGGGTTTTCTTGTTTTGAATAATCGCAAAGTTTACGAAGTGAACCATTTACTGCTGCGTTAACCTACATTTTTTTTATTAGTTCTTCATCTTTGACCCTTTAACTTTTGTGACGGGTATGAAGCTGAGGTTAAAGGACTCCTCTGTCTTGGAGCAACAGACACCGACCTCTTCAGCTACATGGCTCTGACGGAGGTAAAAAACATGAAGTGGAAGAGGACTAATACAGCAAGAAAATTAGATTGACGCCATAGTGAAAGTTTTGATGTCATACAAAACAAGGAAACCCATAAGGTAGCGATGCAGGAGTCATGCAATAGAGCAGACAGACACCGTAGTGAAGGGTTCATTTAGTGAAAATTTTGCTCTCATGCAAAACAAGGAAACCCATAAGGTGGCGACGCAGGAGTAATGCAATAGAGCTGACAGCATAGTGAAGGATTCACTTAGTGAAAATTTTGCTCTCATGTAAAACAAGGAAGCCCATAAGGTGGCGATTCAGGAGTAATGCAAAAGAGCAGACACCGTAATGAAGGGTTCACTTAGTGAAAATTTTGCTCTCGTGCAAAACAAGGAAGCCCATAAGGTGGCGATGCAGGAGTAATGCAAAAGAGCAGACACCGTAATGAAGGATTCACTTAGTGAAAATTTTGCTCTCATGCAAAACAAGAAGTCCATTAAGGTGGCGATGCAGGAGTAATGCAATAATAGAGCAGACACCGTAGTGAAGGGTTCACTTAGTGAAAAATTTGCTCTCATGCAAAACAAGGAAGCCCATAAGGTGGCGATGCAGAGCCATGCAATAGAGCAGACACCGTAGTGATGGGTCCACTTAGTGAAAATTTTCTGTCGTGCAAAACAAGAAAGCCCGTAAGGTGACGATGCAGTGATCAGGGAACGAATTGGGTTGCCGGTTCGAATCCGGGTCATGCTACTCCGACGAAACGTAAGTGCATAAAGGTGGCTTACCGTACTACTTTATTTCTAGTGTACGATTTTCGCTGTTTGACTAGTTTTCTCTTTTTGTCCTTTAGACGACGCAGGGAGTCATGTAGCAGAGCTTTTCTATACTGTGCCAACAATGTTTTCATATCATTTCCACGTTTTCTGTCGGCAGTTTATTTTGTATCTCTACTTTTGCTAATAGCTTAAAAGATGGCCGACGCGACCTTCCTTCCTGTTGTCACTTTGAAATCACTGGAAAATCCGTCATGTAGACGGATTTACATGTCTCTAGTATTTACTCATAAAAAAAAATAACTACTATATCTGACAATAAAGCAAAATCACACGAAACGACAGATGAAGAAAGAAGAAAAAATACAACGAAGACCTGCCTCAACTCAGGTTTAGAACTCATTACCATCAGTCTGGATATGAACGAATGGACCAGTGTGTGAATCCCAGAAAATTACAGAGTTATCTCACAAGAGCGGTTATAAATGCCGTGTCCTTTTGAAATATTCAATGCGTGTTGTTCAGTTTTGAATAAACAAACAACAATTCCAGGACCATTTTTTTAACACTCTCGTCACGTCACTGTACTCTGGAAAGTCCCACACAAGAAAGAAACAGAAATAGATGGAAAATGGCGAAAGGGAAAGGGGGGGGGGGGGGTGAGCTAGAAAAAGTGATAATTCCGGGTCATGAAATTTTATTCGACGTCTTGGAGAGCAGCGTCATGAAAGTTTCTTTTGATTGAATTTTTACGGCCGATGCCAAAATACTCGTATATACCAGTCGGTCCGACAAAGAGCGTATCCTATCTCTTTCTGTTCCCTAACCTGAGGGAAAGAGGCTATGAAATGGGGCACGGTCCATGGAACAGAACCCCACAACTGACTGAAGACGCTCGAGAACGTGCAAGGGTGGCGAATCAAAATCTGAGATGCTCTCTCTCCGTATTACCATCGATGCGCGTGCCAAATGACGGCTTGGGAGGAAAGGGCGTCAAAAGGAGAAAACGACGGGTTTGTGTCCCGTGAATACTTGAAGCAGTGACGTAGTTAGCTCGTTGAGATAACTCCCCATCCCCCCCCCCCCCATACACACGCACACATTGCCGTCACAGCTAGAGCCTCTGTCCCCTCACTTTAGAAAAAAGTCGCACCATTACTGCTAAAGAGTGTAAAATGGAAAGTGGTTATTGTTAACTTTTAAGTTGTTAAATAAATACAGATGCAAACCTATTTACGAAGCCCTTTGGCTTTATATGTCACACTACCTGAGCGGGGAATCGAACCCACGATCTTCGAAACCAAAGGCCGAGGTCCTATACCACTGGGCCATACAGACAGGGCCAAAAGGAAACGTCCATAGGCAGCATTTAACACGTGCAGAGGCCGTGTCAGTGTGGCTCAGGGGGACGGCCTCGGCCTTTGTTTTCAAAGGTCGTGGGTTCGATTCCCCGCTCAGGCAGTCTGACATGCAAGTCCAAAAGGCAACGTAAATAGGTTTGCATCTGTATTTATTTAACTCTTGTTGAGCCATTGGCCTTCCGTCTTTAGTATAAGTTGTTGTTGATGTTGTTGTTTTGTTTGTGTTAGGGATCCCACGGCGAGGAGAGGGACAATTTGGCGAAACGTATAAGAACCAGGAGCACCACAATGAACAGATTTGAAAAAAAAAACCATACTTATATTTCAACATTCTAAAAAGTGGTCCATTGACCTCTTTGCTCTGAAGTCAGCATTTTATTTTTAAATTTACTTTTGTTGTAAAGAAAAAGTAGCTTTTGCTAGATACACTGGGAGGGGGTGCCATGGGCCCCACCCCCAACTTTTCTTGCGTACGCTACTGCTTGGAGATTCTGTAAAGTTAAAATAGGGCGCCCAGGATACCTCATCTTTAAAATACGTAAGAATTTCTGTACATTTTACTGCCTACAACCTCTTCAGATGCAATCGTCATATTACCATCCTGTTTTTAATATGAAGATTGTTCATACCCATTCCAACTACTACTACCATGAAAGGGTGAGGAGCAGGATGCTTAGTCGCGTAAAAAAGATGAGTGGTGATTGTGGGTCGACTCCATAAATTTTCATCCTTGGCACAACAATTTTAAAAAACACACTATTTCTGCCCACGAGGCCGCAGTGCGACCGGAAAACACCCAAAAAATAAACTCGACAATGCAATTGGGAAGCATAATATTGACACAAAGCACATACCAAACAGGGGAGATACATCTATCGTGTTTGCCGAATCGCACGTGTGTGTAAGGAAACAGCTGGAAGGCTTAATTAACCATTATTATCAACAGGGGAGCCTGCTCAACTCACACCAAAAGTTTCCAACTCTTAAAAGGGGTGGAAAGAAATTTTACAAGCCATGACACATAATCAAGTGTAATTTTGGGGGTTTTTATTTAATTTTGTAAAAAGTATTTTTTAATAGAATTTTCTAACTTTTAATTGCTCTACCCAATCCGAGCCACTTCCGGTAAAATGGCAGCTGGTGTTTGGTTAGGTGTTTAACCTCCCTCGTTTTATTCTGGTAAGAACCCAAACGTTTTTCAATTTTAAGCTTTGAGGACCATGTGTTTTTTTTATGAAGACTGTATCAGTGTTGTAAATATGTTGTTTTACAGTATTTTGTGTGCCTGATGACGCCCCCCTCCCAATGTTTGGGCAGAAATATTGTGTTTTTAAATTATTGTGCCAAGGATGAAATCGACCCATAATCAACACTCACTTTTTTTTTTACCTCTACCTTCCTTTCTTAATTCATCAATTTTGAAGGAAGAGGAATCTGAATCTATACTTTTTGTGAAATAGGAAATTAAATCAAACAAAGTTCAACAAAGCCACACACGATGTCACGTAGGAGAAGGAAGCAGGATACGTGGAGTTTGATACTTTCGGACTAGAAGAAGGGGGACATGGAATTGGTAACATAAGTTTTTTTTTTTTACCGAGCAATATTTTTATGATGCATCTACATTATAATTCTGGAAGCCGGCTAAAATGAAGGCTAAAGGTAAAAGGGAAGGCTAAAAGGAAAACCACTTCTCCCTCCTCGCGCCCCCATTGAAAATGCACTCTCCCACTCTACCTGCATGGAAACAGGAGGCAGGCATGAGCTGTCGATCAACTCAATAAAGGTTCAATCTGACAAGTCGTCAGGCTGAACAACCACTTCTCCCCTCCTCGCGCCCGCATTGTAAATGCGCACTCCCATTCTACCTGCATTGAAAGAGGAGGCAGGCATGAGTAGTCGATCAATCCTACAAGTCGTCGGGAACAGTGCCGGAAAAATGTCCCGGCAAATGTGTCCGTAAACTTAATTCATGACCGGCCCCGTGCATAGCACGGGCTTCCTCAATTTGTTATAGTACAAAACATTTTGCATTAAGTAAATATTACTTTAAAACAGATGGCTTATCAATACTTTTTCCGTTTTTTTTACACTCAAGAGTTACCAAAATGGTCTGAATAAGCTAGAAAATTAATATAATATTTATTCCGAATTAAGTCACTCCTAATCGGCATATGAAAGGGGAGGGAACGACAACGTCCGTGGCACAAAAGGGATAAAATTTGGTGACGTTAGTTTTGGATACCCTTTATGATGTCTAAAGAAATAAAAGGAACAATTTTTATTCCTTTAGATTGGAAGGGGAAGAACCCTCTTTGCCATACTGTCCCGGGATCCCCTGGCCCCGGAGAGACAACCTCAGGGGGACTTTAGTGCTTCTTTTGTAATCTTTACTAAGGATTATTACTACGAGATAAGCATGATTCTACAAATGAAACTTAGGAGGTGTTCAAACAGCGTTTGCACGTGCCAAATAGCGTTTAACCGACGATAACAAAAGCACAGAGTGTTGGAAAGATGCGGCCAACGGAAATGCAGCCTACCTCAGATCGATATTGCCGCAAAGACGTGTGTAACTCTTCAGGCTGAAGAACCACCCAAGGCCAGCGTTAATGCCCGGCATAAACTCTCCTCCATCGTCTGTCAGTATGTGCAGTGTCAAGTATTCCATTGAATTGTGTAAACCATCGTTGCCGCAAGAGTGCATATAGTTATGTGTGGATGGCGATACGTGTCAATGTGTGTGGATGACATGGCGGTAGCTGTACAAGGTTGGTCTTCCATCAGGTTGTGAACTGTCAGGGTTTTTTGTGGTCCATCAGACTGTGTAAACCATGAGCTCTCTGTAACAAGATGCACATCTTTGGGCAGGCGATGGTCCTTGTCCATGTTGTGTGGTATGCACAAGGTTGCCCTTCCATTGTGCGTCAGTGTGTACAGAGAGTGTCAGGGCTTCCTATGGTTCATTGGACTGTGTAAATCGTTAAGCTTTTCGTAACAAGGTAATGCATCCAGGAATGAGATAAGATGGTTAACACCACAAGTGTAAGAGAAAAGGGCAGGAACAAAAATGTGTGCCCACCTACGTTTGGTCCCAAGTTAATACCTTTTAAACTAAAAAATACGAGAAAATAATTAAAATCTTTTAATTAAAAAATCAGAAAAATTGTAAAATAAAATCCTAGATTCTTAAAAGGAAACGGCTAATGATCGCACTCTAGACTTACATGAGTTCCGAGTTCTGACTTAGTAATTATACAGTTTGAAGCTCTACTCATCACTAGTTGGTCACCGACAAACATACCACTGATCTTGAGAGTATTGCTCACTTAGAACAGGCTGTTTGCTTGCATTGAGTTACGCCCACATTAGGGCAATGACGTCACTATCGACGTCATTGTCCTAGTGTGGGTGTAACTTTACGAACTCATGATGAAGCTGCTCTTCAAGATTTGCACCTTTACATTTAAATTGGTATACCAGCCGCATAAAAATGAGGTTTAGGCCTACTTAATATTACATACCAACGCGGAGGCACACGAAATTACAGGCTGAATGACGAAATGCGATGGGGCTAGTATCGCTACACCGAAGAGAGGGAAACATAGTAACTCAAAACATGGTAAACTTTAAACACATTGTAAAACATCGAAGACATCGTAAATATCGATGGGGCTAGTACACTCAACATTTTATGTTAAACAATGACTTTTATTGCTCTGTAAATGAAACCTGATGTCAAATCTAGTAAGAATCTTTTTGCGGGGAAAAAAATAAAATTCTCACACCGACTACCACTCGTGCTAATATGAAATCTATAACGTGTGCCTTAGCACTCAACCCCTTTCCAAAACATTTACTGTAACCTTCGGTATCATGAAACTAAATCTGGAAATGAGTTTCGTGTTAAATCACACAAATTACTGCATGATTTCATAAAAGCATTCGGAGTATTATTGACGAAAATTTTAGTTTTCGCTCCTCAAAATGAGCATCTTTATCGACTTAAAAAACTGAAAAGACCATGACTTACATAGATAATTTTCGTTTTCGTTTCACTAAATGAGGACCATGGTCGGATTACACTGGGAAGACCCCGGCTCATTGAAACCAAAACCGACAGCAGACCTCCTCCTTCAGTAATTATACAGATCGAAGTTTTTCTCAATGAGCGCTGACAAACAAACGACAGATCTATACAGTATATCTCACTTAGAGGATGCTGCTTTGTTTTATGCCCTTATTAGGGGAATGACGTCAACTTCATTAATCATCGGGTTTTTACGGAAACACCACAAAGCTGCTTCTCGGTTAGGATTCGTTTAATTTGGCGTATCAACAACATAAAAAAAACGTTAAACCTCATACGAAATGCCAATGCTGAAGCGAACGAAATTACAGGTTGGTTAATGAAATGCGCTGGTGGAATGTCGTCAGCTTCGTTAATCGTTGGGCTTTTCCGGAAACACGAAGCTGCTTATACGTTTCATGTGGCGTATCTACTACATAAAAAAGAGGAGAGGGACAATTTAACTGGCGAAACGTATAAGAACCAGGAGCACAACAATGGACAGATTTGAAAAAAAAACCCATACTTATATTTCGCCATTCTAAAAAGAGGTCCCCTGACCTCTTTGCCCTGGAGTCAGCATTTAAATTTTTTATTTACTTTTGTTGTAAAGAAAAAGTTCGTTTTCGTTAGATACACGGGGAGGGGGAGGGGGGTTCCATGGGCCCCATCCCAACTTTTCTTCCGTACGCTACTGCTTGGGGATTCTGTAAAGTTAAAAAAGAACTAGCGGAATCGCTCGCTTCGCTCGCTCATTCCGCGTCGTCTCGCTGCGCTCGAGGAGAATTCTTGCGGCAACACTTATGATACAGACAGACCTTCCACATAAAAAACGATCAAGCGAATTATATCAGTGTAATATGCGATATGGGTTATCTCGAGAGAAGGTCAATATTATTTTTCAAGGAGTCAAGTAAAAAGTTAAGATCAAGCAATTTATCAGAAAAGCGCTGTTTCTGATTACGAACGCTGATTCGTTCGCTTCGCTCACTCAATCAGCGGAAACATTTCCTCAGAAAGGTGACTGAATCGATGTAACCACCAACAACCACACACCACTTGTAATTTGTGTTAGTATACACTTTATATGGGTTTTCTTGTTTTACTTATTTTAAGAATATTGTTCTTTACGTCCTGCTCAGTAAAATTTCCATGGGCATCTTATCACTTCGCTTTCTGGTGATCCCTCACTTGGAGAAACATGTACAGAACATCAGATGTAATCCTCTACGTAGGTGAGAGATGAAAGTTGATAGAGCAAAGCGAAACACACATTCAAAAGGTTTAGTTTATGTGGAAATCGCTCGCTTTGCTCGTTCAATCCACGCAACTCCGTGCTTCAGAAACACAAATGTTTGACATCGTTTTAAAACCAAATCTATTGGTTTGATTTTTCCATCCATCAAGTCAGTTAATATAAAACCAATTTTAAGAGCTACATGTGGTGTGTTGCAAAATGCGTTGTCTTTTTAGGTTATTTTTTCAGCTCATTCGGCTGCGTCTCGCTGCGCTCCAGATCATGTCTCTTTGCTCGAGGAGATTTTCATGAACAAACTATGACGTCATGAACAAACATGAAGAGGGTTAAAAAAAAAACTTTGACATTACTTTTTCAGGTTCTTTCGCATATTTGAGAGTGATAATATCAAGTTACAGCGATGAAAATAGGCCTATTAAAAGCGAAATTTAATTATCTTTCGTTTGGCCCTACTCCCATCTTTGTAGGTGCTTTGGTTCCGGAGGAGTAGAGGTGCACGCACGCGCGCGCGCACATCGTATGATTTTAATTATGTAGATAAAAAAAAAACCCTAGTCTACAGTTTCTGCGTTTTACCAGTCAATTCCTTCGCCACAAATTTTTCTTGGCCTTAATCTTCGGTCTTTGGAAATTAAATATGGAAAGGAGTTTCGTTCTAAAATACATAAATTATAGATTTAAGGGCGATTTTGTTCTAACATCCAACATTTTACGTAATATGTTAGCTCTCGATTTTTCTCTTTTCGAGTTGAGAATTAAGCCAACTATACTAGAGACCATTCTTTTAAATTGATTATTCCTCGGTACGAGAAAAACTGTAGGAAATTTTTCTTCAGCAATAGAGTTATTCCTGCATGGAACTCGCTTAGTGAAGAGGCAGTATCAGTCTTATCTGAACATACTTTTAGAAAACTATTTAATAAACATTGTTTCAAAGCCTTTCTTCAACGACCTAAATTCTGTGTACGACGGCAATGGCGCCACTTTTATTTCATCGGGGATGGTTGTTAGCGTTCCTCTGACCCTTTCCTTGCCCCTTTGCCTTTTATTTTGGCAATCAAGTCTTTTATTATTATCATAAAAGTCTGCTGGCTTACACGAGATCCATCTTTCAGTAATGATACATGTCTTTTTTTATATAATTTGATGGGTGTTGGCGTCGTAAACCTTTAATTATATCATTCTGAATAACTTTTGTTGTGCATAGTATTCACAGTACCCTATTCAACTCTTGAACTGTTACTTGAGAAGTTCAGATCTATACATACTGCTACTGTTGACCATTAACAAACCCATTCAATCTTCTAAATCTCTAGGAAGAGGTTCCACAGCATTAAAAAGTAGCCACGCCATCTCGTTTTCCATTTAGATGGAAATAACTTTGTCTTTGGTCCCACGGGTTCAAGTAAGTTCAGTCTTTTAGATTCCTTTGCAAAGAAATCCCTCTGCAATTCCAGAATAGTAAAAAAAAAGTATTGGCAACTCTTTCACAAAAAAAGCAGACTTGTACACATCCTCTCTCCCCCCACACACACACACATATATGCACCCAACCTTAACTGTATTCTGAGTACAACTCGAACTAGCAAGCAACTTGTTCAATCCTCGTTGCCATCATTCAATATGCATTCGCTTGAGTCCGTACGCTTAAGCCAGAGGCAGGTCTCATTCCGTTTCGAAATTGGCGGCGAGCAAATCAAATGACGCACGGGTCGGGCATGCTTCGGGGCAATTCCCTTACTTGCTTTTACTCTAGTCCTCCTTCAGGTCCGCCCATCTCCCCAGTCCTCTTTCAGGTCCGCCCATCTCTCTTTTTCCGTTTTAGACGAAAGTAACCCAGATCCAGCTGCCATCCTCGACTTTATTAGCACGTTGCTGCCTCTACGTTCTCGAAGCCGAAGCTTCACGCCTTCAAGTGTGAAATAAGAACCGTTCTTTTTTTTCTTCTGCCCGTTAACGCCAAAATGCTTCGCATTCTTCTCGCTTTCATTGAAGACGCCTATAAAATGTTAATGGTCCCAGCGTTCCAGACAAGTGTCCGATAAATTAATGATCACGTGTTCGTCTTGCTGCGGCCAATTACCAATTCTCTCTTTTCCCTCTTTCGTTCTATCTTTTCTCGCCATGCAAATTGAACTGATGATTAAGTCGATTCCAATTATCGAAAATGTCGGCGTTAAACTACAGAACTATAAAAAAAGAAAGATGGCCGCCTATCCAATACGGTTTCCCGCCATTGAAGACGAATTGGATTTCGGATTATAATCACCAACATCTGCATCATCATTATCAGCCTCGTCATCAACATGATTACATCGGAGAATTCCGGGGCCAAGTGCAGGTCGAACAAAGGTTCCGCAATTATGGCTTAAGCTTAAGGTTGAGTTGTCCTTTAGTTTTACCTAGATGAACTTAACCGGTAATAACTGCAAGTGATACTTGAAGATGAGAGGATCAGGTGTGCTACTGATCTTCCAAAAACTAAAAATGATAGTGACAACTTACAAGTTTCCAAAAAGTTGGCCCCTTTGCAAACTAATCTGCTATTGCCAGTATTTCTGATAGATCATTGCATTTTTTTTACCACAGGTTAGGTAGGCCAATTTAGTTAACCCCTTCAGAACAAGGAGGTGTTCTGAAGTGGTCGGTAACTTTAAGTTCCGTGTATACATAGGGCAACATTGCGACATTGCAACAATGCAACAGTCCAGTTTGCACCATTGAAACGGTTTGCTCCCTCATTTGTTTGTCGCAGAACGCATGCATCCTGCCTGTGCATTTTTGCACACACTGGCTGACAAACGCTGATTTTCGTTCGCTTCGCTCACTCAATTAGCGCATCCCCTGACCCGAACTCCATGTACTTACGTAATGCGATTCAATCTGCTATCCTCTTGGCTCAGCGACCACTGCCTAACCTCTCAGTTGACCTTTGCTCGCTCCTCTCGGGTACGTAAGGAACACTTGCAGTTTTTGTGTGTTTGCACAGGTTTATGCACATGACATTGAAGGGGATAATAATTGCAGTAATCCTGAGTGATAATTCTGTGTGATAATTCTGTGTGATAATTCTGAGTGATAATCCAGACAACGTTGTGATGGTCATCATAAAGTTCTAAAAACCTATACGGCTCTACAGCTTACTTTGGCTTGATATTTTTTCGGTGCATTTTCCCTACGTCATTTTGGCTGAAGTTTATTCCCTTGTGATTAAACAAACCTCAGCTCCAGTTAAATATCGGTAAATAACCTCGTTTTGCTTGACGTTTATTCAGTGTGGCTTTTTAGCAGTGTCTGCTTGGTTTATGCCAAGTGTTGTAACCCCTTTTGCTCTCCCTTTCTATTTGTAGTTTTGTCTGTAGAACTTCCGGTGTGTACTTATGAATGCCCAAAATAAGGCTAGATTTGACAAAGTATGGGCGCAAATAACCAATGTATCAGATTACTCTTCCTTCAAAAAACCAGTCCTTCCAATACTAATTCTCCCTAACTACTACATGTTGGTCTTCCACTGTATAAAATCACGTATAATGATTACGCCTGTTTTACATGTAAGCTTTTTTTTTTGTGATCGAGTGCGTAATTCAGGCAATCTTTAGTACATAGTCCAGCCAAATAAGAGAAGTAATTTATCCTATGGTATAGAATAAATTGCAAATTACAAGTCAGATCCGTGATGCTTTTGGGGTACAGTCAACTGAACGAGTGTCCTCAGTACGTTTATAGAGGTTTGTTAATACAGGATCATGCAGCCGAAGCATGGGTGGTGTTTGATGCCCCGTTTGCAACATTGGGATAATTTGCTCTCATGTGTTTGCCATGGAAGGCATGTATCCCGTCAGTGTATTTTTGCGCACACTAGCTACAAAATCTGATTTTCGATTGCTTCGCTCACTCAATCAGCGCATCCTCTGGCCCAGACTCCATTAACTTACATATGAATATATAGAACGAAAATAACTAAATTCGCCTTACAAAGTCCAAACTGGAGCTTGTCGGCTTTGTCATTTTTTTTCCGGAAGAAGCAAAAAGTAAATAGCATTTTCAATATTGAACCGAGTTTTGGTAATCATTTACTTATAATTATTAAGTTCACAATGACAGAACCTTTTAGCCAGTAGTTAATTGTCTCGCTTAATGTGATCTGAATGATTTGGCGTCACACAGCACGACCCTGAACAGCCCCTAAACTCTATGGGTTCCTGAATGCTATTATCTTTTTTAATTTTTTACTGGATTCTGGGTCGAACATGCATTAAATGTTGTTTCGTAAAAAAGGAATAATTGTAGATTTGACATTTATTTGCTGGATAGATAAATTTATCGTGGTCGTTGAGGCCATCATTTTCGTTACAGTCTTTTAATGGTAGCGTGCGTTTTCAGTTTATTGGCAACAATCATTCGTTTAAAATCGTTCAATCCCCTCATTATTGAAGAGATTGTTGGAGAATTGTATAGTAGTGCCTTGCCACTGATTCCTCCGTCAGTTTAATATTAACAGTTGCACTTGACTGAAGAATTGTTTTCCCCATTAAAAGTAACCGTTTAAGTTAATTACCAACAATAATTCCATTTACAATCATCCAATTCCCATTATAAAAAGATGGTTGCAGTTGAGGGCTGCGTCGGGCAGATGACCGGGTACGGTTAACGCCCGCTTAGCCTTTTGGCCGTTTGCTCCTCATATTCTTTCGTTATTATATGATCCGAAATTCTGCCCTAAATTTGGTCATCCGAGTAAGGTTTTTATATATATAAATATATACATATATATATATATACATGTATTAAATTTTAAATCAATTAATTTTACTGACCCATTCCCCCCCCCCCCCTCCCGGGCCCACTGCCACTACGCACTCTCAACCCCTCACTCCCACTCCCCACCCCGTCACTCCCACTCCCCTTCCAACTCCCCACTCCCCCTCCCCACCCCGTCACTCCCACTCCCCTTCCCAACTCCCCACTCCCACTCCCATTTTCGCACACACTGGCTAAGAAACGCTTTCACGGATTAAAAGTTCTTCAATCCAATTTTTGCGCACACTGGCTGACAAACGCTGATTTTTGTTGGCCTCAGTCACTGAATCTGCGCATCCAGTGGCTGAAATCACAGGATGCACCGTTTAAAGAATGTGAGCGCTGAACCATCATCTTTGCATGAAACAATTTTTCTGTGGGAAAAGTCAATACATAAGCTTTCGTAGAACTAAAGTTGAAACCTTTAGCACGGCTGCTTTGGCATTTTCCTTTTCTGGGAGAGGAAAGAAGTAAATCGCCGGCCTATGGAGGCCTAACAATGGCGCATTATTGTTTTGTTTTCACTCACAGAGCTTTGATTGTAAACGACTACTTTGCAAGATAGCAATGATCAGCCTCGTACTCAGCAGTGATTGTTGTTGTCCACTTTGAAATAATTCAGCTCAGCTCTGAAAGCCTTCATCTGCGAATTAAATAAGCCATTGCATCGTTTCCAGCTGCCAATTAACAACGTAGCTTAGTTTGATTTAAAACTATACGCATTTAGGTGAAACATGGATTCTTTCATTTCACCCATCAACAATCAACGGTTTGGGCGATAGTTTTCAATCCTTAGCACGTGCACCAGGAATTGTTAGGCACCGTAGCAAAGACATTACACGTGCACGAAAACATTAAGAAGCGATTAAAGTGATTGTTATCCTTCCGGTTTTCCTTTTAGTCTTCGTTTTAGCCGGCCTTAATTCTTATAATATTATATTATAAAATATTTTACTTCAAGAAACACGTTTTTCAATACCATAAAAATATTTTCCAACAGCGTTTTCCAACCAGCTTAAAAAATGGTGTACAAAGTCTACAAAACTAACAATGTTGGCCAATTATTTCCCTCTTTAATAGTAACGAGGAGGGAGGGTGGGATAAGGAATCGACGTTTGTCACATTATTTTCTAGGGTAGGATGAAAACAAAAATGTCGCACGGGAAGGACGGGGTTGAAACGGATTGGGAAAAAAGGAAAAAATTTGCTTGATGTCACTTGTAATGCCCTTAAATCTCCGAACCAAAGTTAGGGCCAGTTACGTTGTGTACACCTCTTTCATTGTTGGACCATTGTTGCAGCAGTGGCTTTATATCATTAAGACACACAGCTGCAACAATGAAACCACCATTGTCTTACAACCACGGCTAGGCGTGGGTTTCTTTCTTACGTAAGTACGAAAACGAAGGCGTGGGTTTCTTACTTACGTAAGTAAGAAAACGAAGGTCTTTGGTTCTTGCTTAGTAGCAAAAATACAATCGTTGTCCATATTTACGTATTCCAAATAGTTTGTACAGTATTATTAAAGTATTTCACACTTTAAATTAACAAACTATTAATTTTTTAAATAAGAAAAAAGAATTCTAGGCATAGAAAACACAGGCGTGCGGTTTTTTCCTTACGTAAGTAAGAAAACGAAGGCCCTCGGTTCTTATTTACGTGAGTAAATCTACTACTGCTATCAATGTTTCCGTATCAATATTTACGTACCAATGTTTCCAAAATAATACATTTATTGCAGCTGAAGAAAGACCCACACGAAAGCGTTAAAATTGATTAAAATAAACAAATAAGGCATTTATTGCTGTTATTGAGTTTTAAAAACGGGAGTTGGAGCAAAGAACATTCCCGCCAACAATGTCTCGTTATGCTGTCACGATAATGGCTCGGTTACTAACAATGCAAATTGTTGTTGTACAATTATGTTCGACGATGGTTCGGCAACAATGTGCTAACACTCGCTTTATTGCAACAATGGCATGTTCACTAAAGATTCATCTCGTGGTTGTACAAATATGTTAGACGATGGCGTTCGGCTACAATGCGGTACTTATTGTTGCCGACCGCCATCGTCAAACTTATACGTAAACGCCACAAGAGTTCTGGTTCCCATCGTTGTCAATTATTAGGTGCTGCTGATACTGCTATTTTTCTACCTCAAAATCTAGTTCTTTGCAGTGATAATCCAATTTCGCAGACATTCGTATTACGCTTTACGGCGACATATCGAGCAGCACTCATAAAGATAGAACATTTGTTTCTGAAATTACGTCTTTTAATGGCTTTTACTCTTTAGTAAATATGTTATTATGTACTCTGGATAAGGAGTTTGCAATACTATACAGCATGGTCTAAAAGTAAATAACTGCCGATATAATGGTTCTACGTTAATGCTGAAGACATATTTGTAATGTAAGTCAGATATGGGGAAGCCAATGATGATATTTTCAATGACCTTGAAAAAGCATTCAAGGTCATCAGCATTCTATTTTCCAAATGGCGCAAGACACAGCACAAAAGTGAATTACAAAGTTGTACGTGAGCGTCATACATGACAAACTGCGAAAGCAGATTGAAAATCGGAGCATAATTGCAATCGAAGCATAATTACCCAGGACTGCCGGCCAGGGTAGCGTGAGAGGCTACCAAGCTCCTTCAGCGGCTATGGGAACTGTTCTAGCCAATTCTGGATAATCTTTCGACCCCTACGATGATCGGAGGTTTCCCGGATCGAATCCCCGGGTTGGCACCTCCTTTTACCAGATATTTCTTCTTCTCTAAAAGTCTGGTAATGTTCAAAATTGAGCCGGTTCAGCCATACAAGCATTAAGTTGCTTCGGTTGACTTAAGGCTCAAAGAAATTAATTTTAAAAAATAATAAAAAAAAAAACAATAGCTATGAGGAAAACCAAATAGCAAAAAAGTCTTCCCCGAAATTTTTAAATGCCATGCAGCGAAACTTTCAATGCATGGCAGTTAAAAAGTTCAGGGAAGACTTTGTTGCTATTTTGTTTTCCTCATAACTATTGCAATTAAGCTCCGATTTTCAATCTGTTTTCGCAGTATGTCATGTTTGAAGCTTGCGTACAACTTTGTAATTCACATTTGTGCTGTATCTTGTGCCATTTGGAAAATAGAATGCTGATGACCTTGAATTCTGTTTGCAAGGTCATTGAAAATATCTTCATTGGCTTACCCATATCTGACTTACATCGGCAGTCACTTCAGTTTATATCGGCAGTTATTTGCGTTGTGACCAGACTTTAAATCCCCCTGTATTTTACTTGACTCGAAACATCAAGTGAAATTGTTATGTTGTGTGCTTTATTGGTTTTTATTCCTTATTTATTTTATAATAACCACATTTTAAACATACCTAAAATATGTTTTTGACGTTTTTGACCAGCACGTTTTACAAACAGCATGGGCTGAGAAGGAATTGCAAAACATTAGATTTTACAGGATATTGCAGATGTGTAATACGTTTAAAATTAAATTAAACACTAGCTTTCAATTTGGACGCTTTATAAACAAATGCTGAAAACACACGTAGCGACAATTGCTTTTAAAATAAAACCGTGTTGTTTTAATTAAAACGCATGTTTTGGAAATTGTGGGTTAAGGAAAGTGCTTATGTTAAACACGTGTTGTAAAACACACATCCGTTTTAAGATTTAAAAAACTGCTGTTTTATTTTAAAGACTTCTATCGCTGCATGTGTTTTAAGCATTTGTAGGGATAGATCAGAGTTATGCTAAGTCTCTCGTCAGTTAACTCTGGGCGATCATGCATTACTTCCCGTAGGGCCTTGTTATCCGGATCTGTTTCTTAGTTTGTCTTCCCACCAAATAACAAAGGAATATACGTATATTGTATTGTTCAATATACTCTATTGTGAAATTCCTTACATTGCGACCATGAACACCTAAATACCTACAACAATGTATAGAGCAGCGTCATGTGACGTCAAATTGGCTACAAGAGTGATAGCTGCAAGGGGCACTAGATTAAATTGGAGGGTTAAACAACGGCACTTCTAGTCAAAGCAGTGCTTTGAGAGCGGATTTCATAGGCTAAAAAAAAAACGTTGTTTTCTCCAATCTCTTATGCTGCTAGGTTGTAATTGGAAAATAAAGATTCCACTTGCTTAAAAACGTCAGCAACTGACGACAAATCGACAAAAATCGCGCATTATAGGCCTAAGAAATCCACTCTTATGCAGTCTTCAGTAAGATACCCTTCTCCCCCCCCCCCCCAGTGGCCCTTGCAGCTATCCAAGTTACTGGCTCCAGCATAGAGTTATAATACAATAATACAACGTTGTGTCATTGCCCTATAGCATAGTGCCTTCTTAACAATACCTTGGCATCCCCACTCCAAAACTGCCATTCATTACCAGCTATTCATTCAACTAGTAAGTTGCATTTGGATATTTTGTATTTAGAAATTATTCCTCCCCTTTTCCTCCACAAACAACTTTTAAGTTGGCATGCCCCCAAAATATAATTTATATTCATTCTCATCCCGTTAGAATCGTTTATAGCAGATTAGGCACCTCATCAAAATCCTGAACAATTAACATTAACAACCCTAACTACTCCTTGTAATTCTTCCATAAGTCATAATTCCGCCGATAATCCAACCCTTGACGCTATACATTGTAAACTGAATGCTGGTTTTACTTTATACCATGCGCAATGGCTGTTTGCCGTGATGTCACCATGAGTTAGCCAATGACGAACGAGAACAACGGCTGTTTGGCCGTCTGATTGGACTACCCCAGTCACGTGATGTGCACGTCACAGCAAACCGCCATGGCGCGTGGTATAAATGCCTGCAACGCTAGAAGATGACAGCCAAGGTTTCGAAATTTGTTTTCATCATATCTTATCTTATCTGTGACTCTATTTGTAAATTATTTGTCGTTAAGATGAAATGGCCAGATGTATATACATTGATGCTTTAAATACGCCTACTTTAGCATAAGAGTTACATATTAAACGACTCTATAATGCTTTCCATAGGAAAGTTCAATAAATAGACTTTGGCATTTCACGTATTCAGCTATTCAAAGCGAGCACGTTTCGAAAGCCGTGCATGCTGCGTCATTATCGGCAGGCACATCGGTAATGAACCAATCAAACACTTTTTGTTGTTGCCAGTCAGCCAACAACGTGTAATTGCATATTCGACGATCGACATTTAAAGCAACCCCGCCTATAACCTTTATCATCATAAATCTCGCGTGCCAGGGTGTCATTAAAGTACGAAATGGCTTTGTCATTATCGTCCTGTATCCGCTTGCGGTTTCTGTTAGTTTTTAATTTTAACTGCGCAAACTCTAACCACATTTTCCCTGCTGCTCTCTCCGAATTACCCTTTCCTTTTTTTGTTACTCATAAACTCATTTCAGGCTAATTACATTTTCCATCTCCTTCTAATTATGAGGATTTATAACATATATCTAACATCTTAAGGCCAGACTCTCTTACAAAAACCTACCAACCCGCTCTATTGTACTTAGCTCATGATCGCCTCTTAAATCCAATTAATGTACTATGATTAACGATGCCATTACATATCGCAAGCGCACGAGCCCGGCGAGCTGTTAAATTGAGCTGCTTTGCTGCTAAATATCTGTGGTTGACAAGCCACTCCCTCGCCAGGACCAATAATTGGCCCCAACTTTGGCCCAATTCCACGAACACATCGCTATATGCAGCACGCTCGTGCGCAGCTGCACAAATCTGTGTTTGGACGCCAACAAACCCGTTATCAAAGTTATAATCAAGAAAACTCCCATTTGATTTCGTTCCTACAAGAAAAAGAATAATGAAACGATACAATAATAAATCACTGAAATTGAAGGTGGGTGCAAAAATCAAGAAACCCTGTAGGAAATAATAGGACAGCGTGTAGTTAACAGCACGCAGGGCTGGAAATTCAGAATCCTGCATGAAATTGAGAAGGGTATTTATTATGAGATGTTAAAAAAAGCATCAAGCAAGAGTAACAATGTCATTAAGGAGTGACGAAAATACTAGGATTTGACCAAAAACACTTAAAAACACCCAGCAATAGGAGTATAATTAATAAAGGCGGGGTATCCTTTACTGTAAGATTTGACCACGGTCTCCCATGTTAAAGCCGAAATTTCTATGCTTAATTTCTTCGCCGTCTTCCAACATTTTCCTCTGAAATTTGGTATACGAGCTTTGTGGGATTAGCCAACACCTGTACCGACTTTTATCATTTTCCGATTTGACACATCGGAGATCTGGACTTGAACTGGAATCATTTTTGGCTTGTTGGACTTGTCAGACTTGGTCTTGGCACGATTAGTTTCCACTACGCTCTGTATTCACCAAACTGTTTGTTCTATAAAGCTGGTTCTTCGCTAAATTTACAGATATTGCTCTGCAGATGCGCCCTTTCCATAAGACCATTTCTAATTGGTCAAGTGGTTCAGGGGTTAGGGAGTCAAATCACTTTATTTGGGACCTCGTCACGGATCTCTTAAACGACCAGATTGATTGTTTTAAACATTGTTATTACGTAACAATGCCAATTACCAACGCCAGCTGCAAGTCTTAGACTGAAGATTAAAGGATTCGTTTCCTTATTGGTTGTGCAAACCGTAATTGATAAAGATACAAAACATTAAAACAATCTAATAAACGGCACGGTACGCACGGTACGCACGAATTAGAACACAAAAACGAGCTCGTTTGATGCTTAAGGTAAGGTTTTAACTGAACCGAAGTCAAAACAGCAAAGGGACACAAATAAACTTTCCTGTAAGGTTCCAGATGCTGCTATGTTCCTATGCTGTTTAGTCCACGTGAAACCTTACTGCTGTATCCAACTATTACACATGTGAATACAATCAAAGCAAGAGCCCAAATTTCAAAAGTTTTCATGGCCGAAAAAAAAACGAAGAATATCTAAGGCTGCACACTCGATACGACTACTTTCTTGGCAAAATGTTTTCAGTGTTCTTCAGTCACATCGTCTACGTCCCGTTCATCGCCTTACTAATGATACATATATAATTTTTAAGATTTTTAAGCAGTTTTCCAGGCATGTAATTTCATCATTACTTTCAAAGGACATTTCCAGATTTTGAAAGACTCGCACGAATCCGGAATTACCTGTCGATCTGTGCAAAGCACATAAGACGATTAGTTTTTAAACAATTTCCAGCGATGTCGTTTAGTTAAGTAGAATGCACCAATTATTAGCTGATCTAACGGGTTCAAAAGTAAAAACGGTAAACACAATTGAATACAGCAGTAAGGTTTCACGTGGACTAAACCGTACAGCAACACTACAGTATCTGAAACCTTGCAGGAAGTTTATTTGTGTCCCTTCGGTTCAGTTAAACCTTATACCTTAAGTATCAAACGAGCCCGTTTTTGTTTTCTAATGATATTCATAATTGACCGAAATCTATTCACACATTCAGGTACATATTAAGGATTGACCGAAACTACTTTAAAAAGTGCCAAACATTTATCCGCTAGCTTTTCTAGTGCTCCTATTATGTTCTATAGTTTTGATCTGAGTATGGATCCGTTTCAATTTTATTAATGCTTATTTCAGTCAAACACATAATGCAAAGATAAAATTGGTGCTTTGCAAGTTTATCTTAAGGAGCTTCCAGTTTTATAGATGCTTTTTAGAATTGACCCTTTTTAACCAAAAAATATCAAGGCAAAAATCGCCCCCACCTACAAAAAAAAATATATAAAAATAAAAGAAAAAGTTATCTTTGTGATAAAACCAACCACAGAAAAACAGAATTTTAAATAGGGTCTTAATGAAATCGAGCCCGAATGCCTCAACCCTTGCAAAAAGCAGTAACCAGGGAATTCGTTTAAATTGCCCACGACATTCAGTGCACCCGAATCCGACAAGCTTAGAGATAAAGAAAATTTGTATGCTACACCTCAACCATTGCTTATCCTATTATCACAAAGCAGTACGGATCAAATATAGGAGTAAAACTAACTTAGCAAACAACGCAACACCCAAATCCACGATTGGTACTCACGCTAATGAGATGCTTGACACCACAGGGGGGTAAAAACAGCAAAAGATAATTCTCATGTCGGACAGTTGGTGGTCATGCCTCAGCATAGGAAGAGGAGGAAAGTGTGTACCCGAAATGGTTTGGGAATGGACCGTCCAAGGGTCACGATTCAGACTTTGATAAGGGTTGATTAGTCATGTTGGGGCTTCAAAGTCTTAGGCACAAAGGAGGAAACAACAGTCCAAATGGTGGAGTAGCCCAAAGTCAGGATCAGGCGAATGGTAGGTCAAAGGGTCTTCAGAAGCGGGTTCGAAAACGATGAATATCTGCTTAAACAGAGACTAGGACTGCTTTCACCTTGTCACTGATCTTTCTCTCCATCAGCATTAGTTGTATCTCCACTGGCTCCAAAGCTCACTGGAGAAACGAAGACTCGACGTCAGACCTGACCGGTACCTCTGTTGGACGACAGCAGAAGGAATGAGAAGAAATTCTGAAAATCTTCGGCCGTTCGGCAACAAGCAATTGATGCAGTGTTGGCAAAGCACCAGACGTTTTTGGTGTATCGACCAATTTGGTGGATGGCAACCTGACGATTGTAAGATCGGCAAAAGAAGATGGCGAAATAAATCGGGGTGCTTAAGTCTCTACCACAAATGAACTTAAAGCCATTTTGTTGTTGCGGTCCACTTTAATGGTTGCTAAAGATGATAAGTTGGTAACCCACCCAGCATTTACACTGGCGATACTAGCGCATTGACAGGGATTTCAGCAAAACGAGATCCGGGAAGACTTCAAAGGAGACGAAATTCAAACATTATTGGTCGAAATGTGCTTACACCTTCAGTGGTAAGTGATGAAAGGAATACAGAACATGGCGTGGCATAAACAAAAGATACACCTCTCGCCATCAACACGTGGAAGCAACAAAGATGGTGGCGAAGCATACTAATACATGACCAAGTATAATATTACAATTCTTAACAGCAATGTATACAGGGTGGTCCACAAAAAACTGACGACCCAAGATTTTCGAAGGCCAACTTTTCTAGTTAGCACCCCTCAGAACCATGAGAGGACAGAAATCTTCCCATTTCGTTAGATTTTATTTCTGTCCTCTCGTGGTTCTGAGGGGTGCTAACTAGAAAAGTTGGACTTAGAAAGAAAATGTTGAGTTGTCAGTTTTTTGTGGACCATCCTGTATAACTATGATCGTAATATTTGTTTTGTTTGTGTGTGTGTGTGGTCGCAGTGGGAATCTCGGTAATCCGTATATTGATGTCCGCAATGGGAATCTCGATAATCCTTATTATATTGACGTCCGCATTGGGAATCGCGATAATCCTTATTATATTGACGTCCGCAATGGGAATCTCGATAATCTTAATTACTTTATTTGTTTGTGAGTGTTTCGTTACAATTACCTGTATAAGTAATTATTTGAGCTGTATTTTCAACAAATACGCACAGTACTGATGACGTCATACTTTTTTCAGTCACAATATTTTCATGGCAACGGGACCTAGGCCCTGGATCTAACTAAATCTAATGAGTGCTTGGGAAACTGCTAACGGGTAATCACAGTATTTTCATGCAAATGGAACATCACAACAATGCTTCCCGTTTCCCTAGTCAATAACAAAAAAACGTATCATCGATACAGAAGCTTGATCTATGCTTGGCGATACTATTTACTGCATGGCTTGGTTTATCATAATCATGATCATTTTTACCATTTGGGAACGTGCAGAAGAAGAACCCCCCCCCCCCCCCCGTAAAAGGATTGTGAATTCGTCGAAACTAGACTGTAGGAAATACTTTTGCTCCAATCGCTTTATGGTATTTGGAATTCACTATCTGATCATGTTGCTTTGGCCACTTCTCTTCGTTTAATTATAATCGTCTTTCAGATAGATGGTCTTCGAAATTTCTCGGCCACAATAATCCGGATCCGGACTTTGTCGGACTGGTGTTCTTCGTGGCTGAGCAGTGACTGAGCTCGCCTTACATGCCTGAAAGAGCCGATCTGGTCGATGAGTGGAAAGAGTACTCTGGCAAAGTCCCTGTTATTCTGTGCCAGTCAGGGCAGTGAGAGACTATGAGTTTACTTCACCGTCTTTGTAATCTAATCTGGCCTATTTTTGGACATTAACTCTGCCCCTGCAACAAAGTGAGGTATCCCGATTCGCATCTGCCGTTTGCACTTTCCTTTACTGGATTCTTCCTCCTTCAAAATCGTACGATAAGGTTCAAAATTGAGCCATTTCATCTGTACGAGCGTTAGTTTTCTGCATTTGTTGTCTTACTACTTCGTGATAGTTATGCAGGGTGTAAGTGACCTAATCTGTTACGATTACAACAAATTGCAAGCAGACTTAACGATGATGATGAGGGATCATGATTAACAAACGACGCTTCAACAATCAACAAGAGGGCGAGCGGGTTCATTCTTGCCACGGTAGCAAAGAAAAAGGGCGAACGACCGACAATGAAAACGGATATACGCTGTTACGATTACAAACAAACACAATAGCGAGCCGAGTTGACAAGTTTCAAAGTTGGTTTAATAACAATCACTACATGCACGATTGTTATGGTGGGTCTTTCGCGCTTGGCATCGAAACGGAATAACGGGCAATTCAGTCACGATTGTGTTGCCCCCTCAACTGAAAAAGTGACTTACTTCTTTAACAAAACAAAATACCAGGGATTCTAAGGAAGCAAGAGCAGCGGGGGGGGGGGGGGGGGGCCTCGGCGGCCCTTTTTAGGGATCGACCGATACAGAAAAATACCAATCCGATCCGATACCGATAAGGCACTGCAGATAGGCCTAATCGCAAGAAGTCGCCCTCAATCTGACAAAGCGCACGCGATGAATTCACTAAGCTGCTGTGCAGAGATGACTTCATGGGATACAAGCGATGCTATGCAGGAAAGGTTTCTCTCAAGCTTGGCTGAGTAGCCCTCGCACACGTTAGTTGGTCGAATCGGCTAAAATATCGGTAAATAAATACCGATAAAGGTCCGATAGCGATACACAAGAAATAACCGTTAATATCTGTGAATCCGATACCGTTTTTAATATCTGTCTATCCCTAGCCCTTTTCAATGTATGCTGCTAAGTAAAGTTATCACTCGCGCATGGTAACCAGCTAGACTGGCGTATGTTACGACGGGGTACCGCTAGCTATAATTAATAGAAAGGGTACGATACTCGCTGCTCTCCCTGATTCTATTATAATCAGTAAATGCTTATAAAAAGCATGCTTGTAAAGCTGGTAAAATCTAACAGTTCTGCCAAGGTATTCATTTTACTCACGTTGTAATATAGGAGTGGTAAATTCGGAACTAATCAGTTTTCAACCTAAAATTCCAATCTAATCATAATAAAGAGGTGACCAAGTTGAGAATGTTTCGGCATCTAGGCAGAAGGTAGTAGCAAAATGTTGAAAACCAATTTCTTGTTGACGTGGCACTTTATTACACATCTGCACGGTAGGGGAGTTGAGTCTACTACGCATTTAAAAAAAATGAGTGATATCATAATAATCAAAAACCAAAACTGGTAAAAGGGGCCGCCAAGTTCCAAATGGTTCGGGCCTTCAAAGGAGTGATATCAACACACCAAAACATTCGCCAACTTAATCGCACCGAATAATACTTTGGACGTTAAATGAAAACTTCAACATTGCTATACCGAAAGCAGCAATGTTCTAGTTTTCTTTAACCTACGAACTATTAAGCAGTGCGATTAACTTGGCGAATGTTTTGGTGTGTTGATATCACTCTTTTGCAGGGTCGAACCATTCGGAACTTGGCAGCCCCTTTTACCAGTTTTGGATTTTGATATGATTCTACATCCGGCAACGTGGAAGTATGACGTTCATGTAATTACGGGTTAAATGCTTCATGCCACCTTCTTTTCACCTGAAAAATCCAGTAAAATGTATGGAAATCAGTGCTGATGAGAGGAAGCAAGTTGCCATTGAGCCCTTACTCGCCATTCCTCGTCCAGATACCACCTTATTCCTAATGAAAAAGTCGATACGTCCATTTTCAACGGTTCTAAGCTAATGAACACGTCTGTCTGCACCCTATCATTTGATATTTTATGCGAGTTTACAGCTCTTCCTTCCGTGATGTGCGGTCTAACAACTTGACGAATCAATACCCACATTAAATGCGGCATGAACGATAATGACCGCAAAAACAACTTCTTTAACAACTGCCAAATGCACGTGATGGAGTTGTTGCAGGCCCGAATTGGCCGACGATTCCCGGCACGCAGCAACATCTGGCCCGATCTGATTTGCAAATGGAAATCGCCTCCTGCTAAGTATGACCTTAGGAAAACTTAACAGAACTGCTAAAGACTGTTTATTTGTTTTCGGCTTCTTAAAGCTACCGAACACCAATGACAAGCGATTATAATCAGTTCACGATTTGGCGTTTGGATGGTAAGCATGATGATATTAGCAAGGCCTAACACAATTGAAATAACTGTAGAGCAGTGTCGTAAACTCACTTTCGCAAACCCCCCCCCCCCCCACTCAGTCTCAAGTAAACCAAAATTAACTAACGTAAAGCAAACTAGTAACCGAATTAATTAAAACAGTCTATTTCCATAAAGAAGAATCGCAAGGTAAAGGATACACGAAGCAAGCAGTCTGCATTAAAGACTGGCCTTTGTGAGGATACACGATACACTAGTCGGAGAAAGAACGAAAAGGTAACTGCCCCGACTGAGACTCGAACCCAGGACTTCCCGTTTATTAGCCGGGCAGTCTAACCACTGTGTTACCAAGGCGGGTTCTGGCTACAGGTTCCAGCCGAGCTAAGTAGCTGTTCCATCTTTCTCAGTGGTGACCCAGAGGTCACAAACATACAGACAAGGAGGGAAAGCAACTTTGCTTCTTGGGCTTCACGCTAGAAATAATGCAAATAGTAAATAAAGAATAAATCACAAGGTAAAGGGTAGACGAAGCAAGCAGTCTGCAGTAAAAACTGGCCTTGTGAGGATACAAGGTACATTAATCTCAGAAAGAAAGAAAAGACAACTGCCCCGACTGGGACTCGAACCCAGGACGTCCCGTTTTGCTAGCCGGGCGCTCTAACCACTGCGCCACCGGAGCGGGTTCTGGCTATCGGGATGGGTTCTGGCGCTCTGTTCTTTCTTTCTGAGATTAGTGTATTGTGCATCCTCACAAGGCCAGTCTTTAATCTTACTTCGCTTAGTCCATTTCCGCTTAATATCAGATTTATGATAATCAAAGGAAATCGTTTTGCAAAACGGTTTAAAAAAAAAGTTCACCACTGATCTTTATATACGGCGCCAGCAGCGCCTCTCCTGCAGGGGCTGCGTGCCTCCCAAGAAAGGCGCGCCTCACTGGTCGGGAAACCCGGCATTAATCCAAGATTCATGGATGCCCCGTCAAATTTTCGTCCTCAGTTTTGTCCCCGGCGAAATCCCAGGACCATTTTCTTTTTGCTATTTATTTCCAGTTGCGGGGGGGGGGGGGGGGCAGTAGTTTTTCTGACTTTGTGAAACAAGTGTCGCCGCGGTATTTACGCCATGCTCTCGGAACACACTCAGTTTCCTTCGGTATTGCCAAAGCTGCGTCTTAGTTTATATCGTATGTTTTGTGCTGTTTTTGTTATTTACACTGGCGTGAAAGGGCCAATGGAAGAAAATATATTTCTTATTAATCCTGTCTTTAAAGTCGGTATTCATCAGTTTCTACTGCGTATTATGCGCAATACTTTCCATTCCGCAGCTAAACACAGTTATGATATACAGTCAACGTCAGTATGCCGTATTGTACGTTACGTCAGACCCGTTTTTGTAGGCCCTGTTTGACGTTAATTGCACACCATACTTTTGTTCTGATATAACGCTTCCAGGAAGAGACGCGCATTGTTTGGCCTAGGTTAGGTAGAAATCAAGAAAGTTAAACTCCAACTAAACAAAACTTAAACGAGCTGTTAGCGGAATTTAAATTTTAAATTATACTTAACTGTTGGCGGAATAACACGGCAATATGCAAAGAGTCCCGTGTTTACCTTGTCGGATAACGCCGTAACATTAAACATCACCAGTACATACACAAGCTTGCAACCAGGAAGGTTGAACCTTCAACAAACGTCACCTTTTAGATAGCAAACCATCTTTCATGGATTGATAGTATAACTGAGGTGCGGACTTTTAATAGTTTATTCTGTTTGTTTGTTTTGGGCAGTAATATCAATACATGTGTTGGCTTTCACACATATACCTTACTGCTTGCAACCGGAAAGTCTGTAGCCACTTTCAACAAATGTTTGATCAGTACCGGACGGCCGGTTTGAAATTGCTGCCCCAAACAAACAGACAAACAAAATGAACAAACACTATTAATGGTGCGTATATACCTCCGTTATCCATGAAAGATGGTTTGCTGCATAAAAGATGACGTTTGTTGAAGGTACAGATATTCTGGTTAGAAGCAGTAAAGCAATGTGTGAAAGCCAATACCGAGCCAAAAAGGTCACGCCTTTCAAATTATATAGGTGTTTTAAACACGTTATTTTTTTTTTCACCTAAACTTGTTGTTTGGTGTTGATTTTACTCACGACAGCCGAACCCAACCCGGACCATTGCACTGTGACTGAGGTTGGCGCTAATGACCTAGTCGTCGACGCGCCACTAAGCCTCAACCCCCCCCCCCCCTCCAGACCCTAAACCGAGTTATTGCAGAGACTGATCTGTCACGGTCAACCGACACTCGTCATCACTGCTGACGTTGCACTCACGAAGGTCTTATGATACTTTGACTCAATCGACCTTGCCCAGCAGACCTCTTACCTCCAACAACTCTCTGTACACTGTATTGTCATGAACAATTGTTAACAACAATGTAACACTTGTGTACCTTATTATATAAGATTGTAATACTCGTGGAATGCCTGGCCAATAACGTAATAGCTGAGTGTTAGGGTAACAGTGCCGTAAAATCCTCAACCCTCATTCCATCCTTTCCTGTAACCGAGTAAGTTCACTTTCAATCCAATACTAGAAATTGTCCACCATTAATCCTCCAACTGCCCAAATTCAACCATTCATGGTCCCGAATCGCTCACTGCAATCACCCTCATCCCATTAGCATCATTATAGGCAGGGGTTATGTCATGGCAGGCGAGCCCAAATATCTTAGAACTGAACCAATAAATTATTATCAATGGCAACTCCTGTTTCAGTAGTAATTTCGTTCCATCACTGAGCCATCCTTCACCCAAGCCCATCTAATAAGTCAATTCCGCCCGACATTAACGTCCCGTCTCTGCAGTTGGTGCATCGCCCAGGAATCGAAGCCGGGCAGCCCGCGTTACAGGCGAGCATTCTACCACTGAACCACCCCCCTGTAGACGACCAGAGGGCCAATTTAGCCGGAAAGCCCAAGAGGCAAAACTCAAGATTTGTGAAACGACATGAGTACGAGACATCCCAGGGCGAGGAGGTGGCTAAAGCCAGGATCGAACCTGGACATCCCGGACACGAGATGGTAGCATCACCCATCAGTTCACCTGACACCCAACCGCCCCCCCCCCCCCCCCCAGCAGTAATTATTGAAACAAAACGCACGAAAAAAAAACAATGAGCACGTTTCAAGCTATTAGTGTTTTTTTTAGTTAACCGATTTGGTTGTTTACCAACAGCGGGGACACCAACAATATTGAACGATCTCATCGACTTTCCACATCACGTGACACAGCTTTGTGCAACTAATTGCCGTCATTAGCCGACGAATAAATTAAAACTTCAAGTATATTTTTTTTCCTTTTCTTTTTATTAGCCTTCGTTTTATTTTTGGCGGGTAATTTTCTTTTTCCCCCTTCGCAAAGTGGAAAAACTTGGTTGCAAAACGCAATTTTTCATTTCTGGCTGCTTATCTTGGAGCGCGCGTCGGTCGACATTTTGCTGCAATTTGTTAGTTTAAAATTCTTGCTAAAGAGATAAGACGACTTGAAGGATGTCGTTAAATGTACAATATCTTGTCTGGTAATGGCATGACGTGGCTCATGCGTCACCAAGTTAATGAACATCGCAGTAATATGCCTTGCTTTTCCACGATAAACTCCATCACTGCCTGTCTTTGGAGTTTAGATGAATTGATGACTGTTATCAGTTTGAAATCGAAGGATGTCATATACATCAAGGCACTAACAAAATGAAGTTCGTCCCTTGTATACTTTGTTCCAGGAATAGGCCTAAACTAAACTAATCTAACTTATCACGCTCACTTGTTTCTGGTTTACAAGAAAATATAATACAACGGACACTTTATTGGAAATGATGTATGTTAATAATCGACCATTAATTAAACCACAGGGTTCAGACAATTTTTTAATTCTCTATTAGTGGTCATCGTGGCTGAGAGAGGTCAGCCTGGTTGCTGGAGGTTTGCGGATCTGGTCGAACCCCTGGAAAGGCAACCGGGGGAAAGTCCCCGCCAGGACTGCCAGCCAGGGTAGTGTGAGAGGCTACCATGCTCCTTCAGCGGCTATGGGATGTATTCTGGCTAATTCCGGACAATCTTTCGGCCCCGACGGTGATCGGAGGTTTCCCGGGTCGAATCCCCGGGCTGGCACCTCCCTTTACCAGATTTCTTCTTCTCTAAAAAAATCTGGTAATGTTCAAAATTGAGCCGGTTCAGCCATACAAGAATTAATTGCTTCGGCTGACATAAGGCTCGTCAAAATTTTATAAAAAAAAAAATATTTCCCTGACATTTCCAGGTGCATTGAATGACAATTTCCAGGTATTTACAAGATGTATAGTTATTGAAAAAGGCAGTAGCTAATATTTTTATTATATTTTACGAAAACAATCCAACATCCCAGAATACAGCGGTTTAGAGACTAGACCAGACGGGGCGAAACAACATCGATCATATCCATCACCGATATTGGAACTAGCCTAAGATTTAGTTTATTGAAGTTATGTCTAAAATACTTGAGTATATTATAGCACAAATTAAAATATTTGCTACAAGCCAAGATTTTGTTTTTGATCTGCTAATTCAATGGAACTTACCGATTACAAAAAAAATGCATTTTTCGAATTTCCCTGTCTTTTCCCTGCTTTTTAAAAAAAATTTCTTGTTTTCCCTGATATTTCCCTGAGATTTTGGCTCTATTTTCATATTCCCCGTGATTTCCAGGTTTTGTCCGAACCCTGAACCAAAGATAAGATTTTTCGTTCAGGCCGTTCAAGAAACGATTTCCAATTATCGAGCTCACAATAAATACATACACTAAAGAAAAAAAAACATAAAACAACCAAAAGGGGTGATCAGATATGGCATAATTTAACCAGGTCTGGCCAAACCATGGCTGCATCTAATCAGATACAACTATGGAGATGGTTGGATGTTGCCATACTTGACAGGTTCACAGCCATATCTGAATGGATCTAACCAGATCTACTGATATCTTGCTAAATCTAACTAGATACGATCAGACATAAACCCCGTGTGAGAAAGTGCTGCGACGTGCGACGTACGTCGCAGAAAATTCCGGGCGGTCGCAGAAAATAATCGCCGACAATTTTTTTTACCGTAAGCCGCACTTTTTTCGATATATGCGGAAACAACGATAATTTCGCTAAATATTGACCGATTTTGACGTTCAAATACACCATTTTAATCCTTTTTTCGCCTGATTTTCAATGGTGCAAACCACAAGTCACTAGCTCCTCCCATTCTGAAGTTATTTATATAAAAAAAAACATTTAACTTGCATTTTTAAACAAACGTGGCTTGCAAATGCCTAAGAAAAAACTGCAGCTCGCTGGTAATTTTAGGACTTCGTGAAGGAAGGAATTAGGTAGAAGTCAACACAACCCGTTTTTCGCGATGACTGGGCATGGAGGAAGAGGGGGGGGGGGATCTGATGGTACTTTGAAAGTGTGGGCTGGGCACGTCTGATAGGCGAATTTTTGTGAAACTGAGTGGCCCTCCTGCGGGATACAGGATTACAAGGAAATTTTAAAAATCAGTTTTGGTTGCCATGTACGGTGCTTATTTTTACAAGCATGTAAAAAAATGTTACGGTGGATAAAGTAATGGAGGGGGGGGGGGAGGCAAAAGTTATAGAAAGGTTTTTTGATGAATATAATGCTTTGCCATGCTTAAAAAAAATTTAAAATCGTCGCTTCAAAGGGCTTGCTTGTTTCCTTGAAAAATTCCAACACCGGAAAAATTAACCCCGCAGAAAAATGTTTAGGTTACAAAACTGCCTCGCAGAAAGCTGTGGAACATTATAACACTGGGGACATGGACGCCAGTATGGACGCCAGTTTTTTTTTCCAACATCCCCAGAGCTTACCAAGAGTTTTAATTGACTGGAAATTAAATTCTGGT
>JAHWFP010205587.1:11472-36722 GCA_023313725.1 Lithobius niger | reverse complement strand
GTGTCAGTCTGGCTTAGCGGTAGGACCTTGGCCTTTGATTTCAGAGGTCCGGGGTTCAATTCCCCACTCAGGCAGTCTGACATATAAGTCCAAAAGGCAACGTAAATAGGTTTGCATCCGTATTTCGTTAACCAATTTCGAGCCCATTGGCTTTCCGTCCAGTTTAGGATACAAGATACACATTATGTCACAAGGCCAGTCTTTAATGCAGACTGTTTGCTTCGAGTACGAAGTGGTAGGGAGACGAGGAAAATTATGAAACACATTTCGTGCAAAAATCAGATAATTGAAAAACGTAAAAAACCAGGGTGCACACCTGGTTGATTTTAGTTTTTGTTGCCCTCGAATATAAATTACCTGATTTTTAGCAGTTCTCCAGTTTGAGCTTATTTGAAAAGTTGGCTTCCCGGCTGATCTCGTTCTACTGCGGATGTCCGGGTTCGCGAGTCTATATAAGACTTGAGCAGCGGAATGGTAATCATCCTTCTCCATCCCCGTGAACCTAGTCCACTGCGGGGAGGCTGGGCGGGCCCTTCAGGCAATGTATATTTTCGTTAGGGCAACAAAAACTAAAATTAACCAGGTGTGCACCCTGGTATTTTACATTTTTTATTGTCGAGACGAAAATATACATTACCTAATTTTTAGCAGACTTTGTCACCCAGGAGGAGGGCTATGGTCAAGTCGCCCACCAAACGAGACAGCACCCCAAGGACTAAGGCCCGGTGAAGACAACTCGATTCCCCAGCAAAAAATACCCTGTTGGCGGGTTGAGCAGGGACGGACTTTAGTCTGTAGTGGGTAGTCCGCTAGCCTGCACAGGGATGCCGGGATGGCAGACCGGATAATTGTAAATTGACCGTTTGTAGAAATTTGAAAGAGAAAAAGTTGGCGTAGATTATTATATAACTGTCGAGCGGAATGCAAGTTGTCTAGCACCCAAAGGGGGGACAAGGAGTAGGGTCATGCCAATAGAGCAAACCAACTTACCCCATCTGTGGGATCTTCTGACGGAGTAGAGTAGGAGTACGGAGTAGGTGTTCTGGCTTGTACAGAATGTATTGGTTTGGTGGTCGAAGCTACGGTTGAATCATTGCGAACAAGCTGAGGACTGTCACATAGGTTCAGCGGAGCGTCGTGTTTGGTTTTAAAGAGTCATAAAGGGTGAGGGGGTACTCCCTTTCTTCGTCTTACTTCTTTTTTCTGTATGATGCACAAGAATCATAGCAGAGTGTATGAAAAAATGTTAAATTTTGAGGCGGTTTTTAAGTGCAGAACGAGATTTTAGAGTTCTTGGAGTCCTGGCGAGAGAGCGTATTGCGGGGTCCTTCAACTAGTGAAAAACACCGAAACCTGTCTCAGGCCAATCCCAGGTAGAAGTAGAAGGGGAGTGATGATGGTTGCATGTTATTGAGGATCAGTCCGGAAACCAAAAGCTGCACCCCGTGCTCGGTTGTGGCAGGGTGAGCGTGGGCCATTTGATGCTAAACCATGAGGATGGATCCCATGGAAAACTGGATGAAACTGTGGGGCATCATCATACTGCCAAACGGAGTATGATGAGAGGCCATGTAAAGATGTGGAAGCGGGAGGATCACCATCTGGTGTGAAGGATTGATACGCAGTGGCTGATGTGTCCTGAAAATGAGACAGCAGAGGGGATGGGCCGCTGCGTGCAGAGTTCCCACAGGCAGAGTAGGAGTCCGTTCCTGGTGGAGAGGCGGATTGCAAGGGGATTGCAGGGAAGTAGTTGACGGGGCGTTATGGGGTCGTCGTGTTCTGGACTGAACACAATAAAAGGCTCTCCATGGTGGTGAGGATGGAATCGGGGAGAGCTGAGCACAACGGGAACGGAGGAGGGAATAACTGACGTGAAGGGAACAATTCCGACGATGTGAGTTCGGCTAGCTCATTCGTTAGGGCGTCATTAAGAAGTTTCAGCCGGTTATTTTCGGTGCGAAGTGCTTCGTCAGCAGGAGCAGGTGGTGGGGGAACCGATGCAGCAGCGTGGAGAGAAGTAAGTTTTGCAGCAAAACCTTCAGTGATGGTTAGAACCGATCTGATATTGTGATCAACTTCTTCTAATTTGCGCACTGACAAGTTTAAACCCTGTGTCAAAGCGGCACGCAAAGTTGACGCTGAAGGAAACTGTTGCGGAGTACCATCCGGAGGAGTGTCAGCTGGAGAGATACGACGTGGAGGCGGAGACAGAAGTGACGGGGAGACTTGACGCGACTCGATGGGTGTAGGATCATGGAACTCATTTCGTGGATCCAGTTGCGGCGTAGGAGTAGGGTCCGTATATTTCGGAGTAGGAGTTTGGTGGCACTTAGGAGTAGGATCTATAATTGTGAAGCGGGGAAATGGAGCACTATGCTTGGAAGGCTCAAGCGGAACCCGAGCCGTTTTAATACGGGGCCTGGCAGAGGATGACCGTTTCTTTAATTGTAATCCAGAATTACCAGTGAGTTTGAGCGGATCAGATGAGGACCTCTGTTTAGATCTTCTTGGCCGGGCGTGATTCAGGAGATCGTAAGTCCGAAGGCACAGATTTCTTCAGAGCTGGTGGATGTGTAACTACCGAAGTTGAAGGGGATGTACGTGGGCCGGTTAAGGATTGAGCAAGTTCTAAGGCTTTTTGGCGTTTGGCTGTCGGGAGTGTAACTGTCGTTTCCAGATTACAGGCCAAACCGTAGGAGAGATAGTAACACATATTGTACAACGTTTGGATACCCCATTGCATTCACGATGGCATTCACAACAGGGGTGGGGGGTCTAACCTATTGGCTTTTGAAGAGAATGAAATATACAGCTACACGATTTTGGCGGTGGCAAATTGGTAGAACTACTTCGCAACGGGATCCTCCTCAGAGGACGAATCCGACATGTTGAAGGCTGGTGAACGTAGCGGGTGAGAACAGGAACAAACCGCGGGAGAGAGACAAAGGAGCAACAGGGTTTACCGTGCGGCGTTGTAGGCAACTGGTCGATCCACATGCCAAAGGCAGGAAGGTGGCGAAATCCAAAAGCGTGAGTGGCCTTGAATTCAATGAGTCATTGTAGTCGAGAAGACGGTGTGACGGATCGCAAAGACGGAATGGATAGAAGATGGAAAGGAATAGAACAATGCTGGAGTAGAAGGGGGCGCACTCGTAATAGATATGGTAGGGCTGTGGAATATAATCTGGGAACCTGATGACTAGTCTTCCTAGCCCTCTCCCCATCTGTTTGGAGTGTCATGACGGATCGTCAACACTTGGACGTAATGCAAATGTAATAAAAAAAAAAGTCCAAACGTGGCTGGAAGGAGAGGACCGGGTGAGACATATGGGAGTAGGACAGGAGGTTGTGTGGGCTCGTAAAGCCTGAAAATACTTACCAAAGCCTGGTGTAGGACCGTGAGGAAGGGATAAGGAATGAATCGTGTAGAAGATAGCGGTGTGACCGAGAAAGAAGTCCGGGAGAAAGTGCAGGTCAGGAGTGCAAGAAATCAAAACTTGTAGATGATCTAGAATTGACGATGTAAGAGGAATAGGATCATACCGGAAGGATAAGGATAAGGTGCAAATCCGGAACAGGTTAATTCATAATATCAGTGGTTATTAAACCCACTGTATTGTGTTCAAGACCAGTAGGATAAAGTCCAGAGGGGATTGATCTGTAGAATCTTTAAATTTTGAGCCATGATTGACGAAGTAGAAACTTGTCGGCGTGGTTGCTTTGCAAAGTGTATCTTAATCATAATTCGTCTTTATTAGATTGGTTGCTTTTTTTTTTTTTTTTTTTTTTGGTTGTGAGGTTTCTTAATAAACAATTGCATATGAACAGGAAAGGGCATATTTCAGCAGGACATGGAAGACACTAGAGGAGAAGGCGGAGAAAGGACGGCAGTGCAGGAGGCTCGGGATGTGGACAGACCTGGTGCGGAGTAGGATCGAGCCGGAAGGTAAACGTCTGTTGGAGAAATCCTTCAAAGCGGGGTGATCCCAGGAAAGGTTATGGGTCGATGGCAAGGGATCAACTTGGGAGATGGTGGAGAAAGAGGTAAAAAGTCCAGGGAGCAGAACGGCTCGAGACAAGTGTAGACCACGCCGAAATTGGAATGGAGGTCATCAGGAAGATGCGGGTCGATGGGCGACAACGAAGGCAGGGCACACGGAGCAGCAGGAGAAGAACCGGAGGAGAAATAATGGCTGACCGGACCGTTAACTGGTTGGCAAAAATGCCTTGAGGACGTGGGAAACGGAACTGGGAGTGGCAATTTTCTTGTTGGGGAGAAGCGGGGAGACAGACGAGCTGTCAATCCGAGAGGGATCGAGGTAACAGGTGAGAGAAGGATAAGCGGTCGGAGTGGGAAGTATGAATCCCTTGGCCTAAAGCCCCTCTCCTCCCTTCGTCAGGGAAATGCGATAAGAGGTTAGGGAAGGCGACGGATGGTGGAGCCTTTGGAGGACGAGACCGAACATCTACGGGCTCAGCTGAAACGTTGAGGCGTAAACGTTGCGACAGGCATGGGCTGCGGATCGGGCATGGAAGCGGACCGTGCGGATTGAAAGGCAGGGATAGACCCCGGCTCTGGGTTAAAAGGAGCACGTAGAGTTGAAAATTCAGTTGGACACGCCGTGGAGTGGCGGATCGGCGAAGAGAACTCATCGAAGAGAGGATCAATAGATTGCGCAAAAATGAACCAGACAATTGCGAAGATGTAGTGGTGGGATCGAAGAAATTTTTACTGGGTTCGACAGAACGGACGAAGAATGTGCAATGATGCTCCTAGTCCGTGATATCGCAAAACGAAGTGTGAACTACAGAGTAGGACAGCGAAGTGGGTTCGAAGAACGGAGTAGGACAATAGATGGGAGCGCTCAAGACAATCGCACCCTTGGAGAAAGATGATTACCAGTCTGCTGCGCAAGTCTTACATATAATGTATATTTTCGTCTCGGCAATAAATACTGAAAGCTATGGTGAGCAAACCAGGAAATGCCTAACACACGAAGTGCCGCCATTTTTGAATGACCTTTACTAAAGAGTAACAATCTAACCAATGGACACACGAGGAAGGCTCGGTTAAAGTATTTGAAACTGTTACGTGAAAACACCAACTTGATTTCCCATAAACTACCAATTTGTGCACTAAAAATCATCAAGCTGTAGACCTCATAGAAATCGACTTCTGGATTTCAGGACACGTCACCTTGCCCTGCTTTCCTACCTCAACCAGTTCGGAAACACAAGTTAAATGCAGAAAAAGGTAGTTAAATGCTGGAAAGTCTATAAGGAAATTTCCAGTTTGAAAATGGGCCCTTCCCAAAGAAATTTGCACTACTGCTCAACACCGAAAGGGGGTGCTTACGAAAGTTAAATAAGGAAACTTCTATTTTGGAAATGGCACCTTTCCAAAGAAATATGTACTAATATGAATTTATACTATCGCACAAGCCAGAAAGGGGGATTACGCACGTTAAATGAGGAAATTTCCGAATGCAAGTAGTAACACATTACACAGAGCACTTTCTCCGTTTCTTAATGTTACAGCAAGTAGTAATGTGTTAGTACAAAACACTTTCTCCGTTTTTTAATGATTTTCTTCCTTCCCACATTATTTTGTAGTGTGGTCGACGAGAAAGAGAGGGAACTGCTTCTTTTGGTCTGACAACCTGTAACTCAGTTCACTTACCATCTTGCTTACCTTTAGGGACTTGACGAAATCTTCAGCTGTCGTAGCCAATAGTGTCGGAATACAGATTGAGTCTCAGTTAACGAGCAAATCAGTGGCCGGCTGAAACTCGAGGGAGACTGGAGGACAGTCGATTCCCTTGAGGAGTAGTGGCCATTTTGGGAAGGGAGAGAAATGGTGAGTGAAAAAATGATGGCTAAAAAGCACACCAAGAAAGAAGAAATGCCTGCTGTAAATTACGAGTGCCCTCTTTTAGAGTACAATTATACAAAGCACTCACGCTAGCTAGACGTGAGTATAGGTTCGTTTCCATAGTAGCGACCATCGACCAAGTAATGTGGTTGTCGAATCAGCTTGCAACAAGACGATCATCTGTAACAGTTCGGTTATGCGCGTGTTGTAGAATCCATTTGTGACAATGTGATCACCATATAGCACTGACAAAACAATTCCTTGGTGAATTTGGAAGTGATTGAAAATTTCGTTACGATTCGACAGACACAACCAGTTCCATCTGAAATTGAGTAGACTGCAGCTTCTAACTGATGAGAATGCATTGAGTAAATGAATTTTCACCGTCATGAAGCAAAACAAATTTTTGTATCAGCATCAAGTGACTCTTAATACACAACACTTCGTTAAACCCCAGACGCGGCAAACACTGGATCACGTGGTACTCAGTGGATACGTAAATTTCATAAAGCAAGCAATTTAAGTTCAACTATGACTAGCACATGGGTACACAAAAATATCAAAACCGCCTAACTACTTACAGAAATAGCTGTACGAAGGCCAATCCAGTAACGTGGTGGGGGAAGGAACTAGTGGGGTAGGAAAGGAAGTCGGAAACCAGCTACAGGTGGATGAGGAAAAATGGAGGGGTATTCATGAAAGCCACGAATTACTCGGGTAGTAAACAAGATATCGGCCGTGCAAATAGTTAACATAATAAGTAAACTACTCTGGGTAACAACTAAAGCAGGCACAGCCTACAACAACACCAATGCAACGATTGGCAACCAAACGTTTTATAAAAAAAACTGAAGCACAGATTTATCGAAGAAACAAAAAAAAAAAGTAAGACGGAATCAAAAATGCATAAACTGTTCCGCTACACACTTAGCGTCACCATGTAGGCGATTTCGAAAATGTTAATTGTAATGGCATTACTCGTGAGGTAGTGACTGTGCAACTTCAGAAATTGGGAGTTTCAAAAACAGTTAGTCGTATTGGTTTAAAGATTATGCATATGTAAAGCTTAATCCAAATAAATCAGTTTACTGAGGCTGTTTGGCTGTTCCTTGCGGAAGTGTGCGTAGTTTGCTTAAGGCTGGCTGGCACAGACGCTTCCAAACCAGCCGGTCTCAGGTCTGCTCCAATAGGTTTTAAGTTTCACGTGATTTATACTCGGTTTTGCAGTGTCCTTTAATGGTACAAAGAGACATATAAGAGCGGTATACTATTGAAGCAAAATCAACAACACTAACTTGGCGTGCCCAAACCTGGCATTGGGGAAGATGCATTCGGGGCAAGTTTTCAGCAAGGTCATTTGGGGAAAGTTTTCAGTGGCGTCATTGGGGCAAGTTTTCGGTCAATCCATTAGGAGCAAGTTTTTGGAAGATCCACTCAGGGCAAGTTTTCGGCTGGATCATTCGGGCAAGTGTTCGGAAAATACATTCGGGTAAAGTTTTCGGTCGGGCAATTCGGGGCAAGTTTTTGGTAAATCCATTCAGGGCAAGTTTCTGGAGGGGTTAATCGGGCAACTTTTCGGCTGGGTCATTCAAGGAAATTTTCGGAATAGCCACTCGGAGGAAGTTTTCGGCAGGGTCATTCGGGTTAACTTTGCGTTAGACGATTTGGGGCAAGTGTTCGGCGTGGCCATTCCGGTCAAGTTTTCATTGGGTTTATTTGGGCCAAGTACTCGGGTAGGTCATTGAAAAGCCACATGTTAATGTTACGTGAAAAGCACGGTTTTATTTGCACATACTGAAAATGACTACCAAATCACGATTAAAGAAAATACGAGAAAACACGTTCTGCAAATACTTAAACAATCTGTCCGTTTTGCTGAAGTTTATTGAAAATGTAGTCGTTATTGTTAACGATGTAGATCTAGACATTTTTATAAATTTAGACAAAAATCCGGGCCTCATGTTGTTGCATTGTGTCAGGGCGGGACACTGGTTTTTTAGGGAAACAGATTAGACCATGTCACCCGGTCTACATTTTTTCACGTAAAAAAAATATTGATCACCAAACTTGGAGCAATGTAGTGTTGTAGCGTTTCGCACAAGACGAGACTTGTTTTAGTCTCTGCCTCGGCACGACCTTTATCATTGTAGTCTCATTCTACTTTTGTCTTCTTAATATGACCTAATATTGGTCTTGGTCTCGCTGAGACTGCAATGTACACACCAACTATGTTTTAATTCCGATTTCATTTGATGTGCCATTTGCCAGGTGGAAATTCACACTAACGCAAAGATAATGTTCTTGTACACTGTACATCAGGGTGGGTAAAAAAAATGGTTTTTTTTAATTTAAAATCGTAACAGTGTGGAAAAATTGGTGTTCAACCACGTACTTACTATCACAACAGGAAGAAAATCAGAAAAAAAATTTTCAGGTGCCCACCTGGACCTAAAGTTTAACATAAGTCCATTGGAAAAATTGCAAATTCCGCAAAAATGATTTTTGAATTGTTTAAAAATGAACTTTTTACATTATCTGATTTTGTATTCTCATAGACCACTAAATGAAGTCAAAATCAGAAACAATTTTGTTTTCATTCATAAAACAATGGGAATTATCGGCCACGATAATAGGGGAAAAAAAGTTTTTTTGCCGATTTTAAGCTGTAAATTAAAATGAAGTTTAAGGACAAAATATTTTTTTAAATGTATATCTAGCTTCCTTTAATGGTCTCTGAGAGCACCAAATGAGATAATGTAAAAAGCTGTATTTTAAACTAGTCAAAAATCAATTTTGCAGAATTAACGACTTTTCCAATAATGTTAAATTTTAGGCCCAGGTGGGCACCTCTAAACATTTTTTTAAGATTTTTGTTCTTTGGGATAGCGATTGGGAGGTCGAAGACCAACTTTTCCACACTACTACTATTTGAAATTTTAAAAAAGCATTTTTTTCAATCCACCCTACTGCACATGAGTCAGCAGAGAAGTGGATTCACAGGATATCGAGAAGGCAAACACAAATCGTTAGTGATGACAAAAATTAACAAAAAACGGCCTGGAAAAAGTACATCTAATCTGGAAATGGCCTGGAATTTTATTAAGCTGAGGAAGTACAAACTCCCGAGTAACCTGTATGACTGCATCAGTCAAGGGTTAAAGTTTGCAGGAGAAAAGTACGACTGGGATATTAGGACAGTGAAACATCCAAATGCAGCCCAGTACTTAATGCCCTGCCGTTTAGTCAGCATAATTATGAAGGGCCAAAGTTTGGTCGAGGCATTAGAATCGTGAGTTTCACGGCAAGACAAGGTTGCTTAGGACTAGGAGACCATCACTGTACACAACGCTGCCCCCTCCGCAGTGAGGAAAGAGGAGTTTTCAACGTTTTGATTGGTGCAAACAAAACGTCAAAAAATCAAACGAAGCAAGCAGTCTGCATTAAAGACTGACACGATACACTCATCTGAGAAAGAAAGAAAAGACAACTGCCCCGACTGGGACTCGAACCCAGGACTTCCCGTTTACTAGCCGGGTACTCTAACCACTGTGCTACTGGGGCGGGTTCTGGCTACAGGCTCCAGCCAAGCTAAGCAGCTGTTTAATCTTTCTCAGTGGTGACCTAGAGGTCACAAACATACATACATGAGGGAAAGCAACATTGCTTCTTGGCCTCCCTGTCAAAAAACAGTTAGGCTTAGATCTGTGTAAAGTTGATTACTTGAATTTTTTTTCTTCGAGTGTTTTCGTATGTTTGGTGTCTAGAACTTCTTTAATAATATTTTTTGTTAAGTACTAAAGCTGTTTTGATTTTAAATTTTAAAAAAATCATGATTTAAATAAAAAAATAAAAAAATCGATTTTTAGAATTATCTTGCACCCTGCTAAAGTTTTTTTTATTGAGTTTTTTCATATTCATTTTTTTTCCCAACCGGATAGGCACTTCCGTACTGTCGCAGTCTCCACCCAAACTATCGTCACCTTCGACGTGTGTCTAACCCTCCAAACAAGGCGGACAATAGCTACGGGTTATCAAGCATCGACAAGGGCACAATAGCATGCTCGCTGCGCAATTAAAGCGTCGCACGAGAACCTTATTAAACTAAAAGCGAACGTTAACAAAAAAGTCGTAGCCGCAACACGTATCGTCTATCTCCCAGCCCATTACATTTGATAGCTCCATCGTAGACAGGAACACAATGACATGGTCATCAGAGTGCGGCGGATTATTAGCATGTCAATCGACAACGGGCAAACCGTCCATGGTCTACATTTGACAACACTGGAGGAAGTTGTTGTTCCCGAGCACACCCCTCCCCCTCACAATCTATGATGCTCTTAATTATTTCCTTCGCATCTGTAATAAGAACGATCTCACGTGCCGATAAGAACGGAAATCGGAGCAACTTAAAATTCCATCCCAGTAGCAAAAAAAAAAAGCTTTTAAACTTAATCTTTTCACAGGTAATAGTTTTATACAACAGAATTAATAAATACAGATGCAAACCTAGTTACGTTGCCTTTTGGACTTAAATAACAGACCGCCTGACCGGGAATTGAACTCACGACCTTCGAGAACAATGGTTGAAGTCATATACCGTTCAGCCATACTGACATTGGTAAAAGGAAACGTCCATAAGCAGCATTTAAAGGTACATGCATCCCTGTTGGCTTTCCTGTATGACTCAGTTTTGCGACGTTACTTTAAACGTATGCAAATGTTGCCAACACAGTAATTTTCTTGGTTTTTCTGTCGTGCGAGATGATTTTGCGACATTAACTCTAACGTGTGTAAAAGTTGCAAACGCTATTCCCAACGGGTCGCACGACATACCGGAAGGATTTATGTCCCTTTAACACATGTAAAAATAATCAAACACTTCCAATCTGAACAGGGACGCTTGTTTGCACGTCACACACCAGGCGAACACAAAGGCACAAAATTAAAGCAAAAAATAAGGCAATAAACTGGACGGAAAGCCAAATGGCTCGGAAAAGTGATAAATAAACACACATGCAAACCTATTTACGTTGCCTTTTGGACTTAAATGTCAAACTGCCTGAGCGAGAATTGAGCCCACAACATTCGAGTCCAAAGTCTGAAGTCCTACCGCTCAGCCATACTGACACAGACAAAAGAAATGTCCACAGGCAGCATAGGCAGTAGGCACCAACTACCAGAACGAGAAATCTTTTTTAATGGTCATCGTGGGCAAAATCGATAGGTTTAGTGGGTCGAATTTTCTTAATGATTAAAATTTGAGTTCGGCTCTAAAATACTTCCCAAGTTCCTAACTGCGAAAAAATCTGTCCTCTACGTAAACCACGAAGCAGGAAACGGTTTAATTAACTGTACTAATTAACAGGAAATATGTAGGCTACTAAACAGTTTATTAACGTGCATCGCCTCACTACTAAGGCGGCCATTGGTTAACAGGCTTCGTGTCCACCTTAATTAAATCACGAAGGTTAAAGTAAAAAAAAAAAAAGAACAAAAGAATAAAGAAAAAACCGAACATCAGTAAAGTTGTCATGTCTGGGCCAGAAACGGTCATTTCCATGCCACAAGCAATCTCATTAAAACTTGCTGTCAAATGGTAATACGAAACAGCTGTCCAATCAGATACTCCACACTTTTATCGATAATTAAATGCATACTTTATCCCAATGGCTTGACAGGTCGATATCGAGAAGTAAATTTAAGGGTATTCGAAAAGTGAACGAAGACAATCTTACGCAGTGGATCTAAACGTCAGTCAATTGAAAGGTGAGTGGGCTTAATAACTCGTTATTTTGATTATTTGGACGGACGTGGACGCCATTAGAGACATGTTTCTAGTTTTTTTTCCCCTCCCCTTAGTACCTTGACCTCTCTTTTTCATGGGAGAATTTGTGGCAAAATAAACCTATAAGTAAAAAGAATCCGTTTATCAAAATACACTAAAGCAATTTTCAACCCAAAAATTATGCAATATATGCCACAACAACGAAAATATTAGTTGAAGCTATTCGACATTCGTTCCTGACTTTATTAGACAAACTCTGCCATCTACCGGCAACGCCGTCAACCGTTTTCTGTTGAAAATGTCTTAACAAGTGGTTCCTACTGATCGTGCAAATGGAAGAGGGTGAAAGGAGTGGGGGGGGGGGGGGGGGAAGAAGGTAACAGCCAAGTTATGCACCTCTTCACTCTAATTTTTTTAACTTAAAATGGTAATTTATTTAAAGTGGGGTAACTGGCAAAGACGCTAACATTTTAAGATGGTAATTTATTTTAAAATGTGAAACAAGCATATATGCCATCATTTTAAGACTGCACATTGTATTAAATCGGAAACGTGGGAAATCGGTAACTGAGTTAACTGTTAAAAATAAACAAGTTACAGTGTTTTAATGGAAAAATTGTTTTGGTTAACGCTACACATAATTATTTATACCTTGTGAAATATTTCAATTAAAACTCCACTCATTGTTCTTAAAAGTGAACATGAACTTTTTTTAAAGTGTTGGCTCCTTTTCTAAATATTTGTTCGTAAAATAGCACATAAATGAAGGCACGTAAAGGAACCATGCATCCAATAAAACATTAAAAATAATAACTGCTTACACATTAATTGTAGTAAATACATAGCTTTGGTAAAAAAAAATTTACCTGTCTCAAAAACATAGCTTTGACAAAAAAAAAGTAGTAAGCCCGCCACCCGATCCATCCAAATCTCATCCCTCCGGTTTCATTTTCATATAGAGATGTTAAGCACTAAAGGGGGAAAAAATCGTGTTCGTTCCTTGAAACAGTATTAATGCAATGATAAAACTAGAAGAAGAAAATGCCTGCAGAAGAAGTAGCAAACTCTTTTGACTCCCAAATTGATTATAACGTGGAATTTGACCTGCGGTGGCTTTCACTTTGGAACTCTTCCGTAACACGATATTAACTTATTGGTCTATCAGTCAGGTTATAAGGACTAAGATGTCTTGTGAGGGGGGGGGGGGGATTGAGGTTTAATGGCGCTTTGACAGCTTAGTCATTAGCGCCAACCTCAGTCACAGTGCAGTGGTCCGGGTATGTCTTGTGACTGACACATCATGTTTCATAAGCTGATTTGCATCTCAGATTCGAAACTAAAAATATAAACAAATGAATATAAGATGGTTGGCTTTTAATAGACGTCATCGTAATGTGATGTCGCCTTATAAGATGCTAGATTTGATATGCCTATCTACCAAAGCATCCATCTAGCTGTCATCTAATTAACTGAACAAAAAAAGGCTTCGCCGTTTAGAAAAAGAGCATTAGAGCTCGTATCCCCATACTGCAGCAACGAACTATAATTTGAACTCCAATTCCAGGGAACAAGAATTGTTTTTGTTTAGTGGTTATGTCAGAAAGTGACCGTAGTTTATGTTTGAAATGTTTAATGTTTGTGGGCGTGTGTATGTTTATGTGCACTTATGTGCACTTTATTTGGGTGTTGAACAGGCTTTTTTTTAAATCTTTATCTGTGTTTGTTGTTTTATATTTTAAGTATGTTTCCTGTGAGTGACTAATTTGTGAAACAAGCATACTCCTAATTAATGCAGTTTTTATTGCCTGTCATTGTGTATGTATTTTTCATCCTTTGTAGGCATTTTGATGTTTACGGCGTCTGTCCATGTGCGTGTGTATGCTGTATTTCGTGTGTGTATTTATTTGTGTGAATTATCCAACCGTTTTGTTTGTTTGATTAGTGATGCACATGAGTACGTGTGCATAGAGACTGGCATGTCACAATCATTGTTCCCTAGAATTGGAGTTCAAATTATAGTTAGTTGCGTTTGAGTGAACTTTAATCAGTTTTTATTCCTGTGTACCTTCACAGCTGTGAGTATGGAGATACGAGCATTAATGCTTTTTTTCTAAATGGCGAAGCCGTTTTTTGTTCAGTTAATTTGTTGGCTTTTTTCGCTTCCGTTTTATTGTAATTGCTACGGTCTGGTCTACCATGTGTACGGCATGTCCACTATACACCCAATTTTGTTTGCGAAAAAACGAAACATTAGAAATGCGCATTTCTGTTCAGGTTCTGCCCAAGATTGTTATTCGATGGCAACACACTAGCGTGTGTCTAAGGTTAGCATGTATCAGCTGATGGATAGCTGATTCTGCATTGTTGCAAGCAGATGTAGTATTACGGCAAACAATCGCGGAAACAATTCAACTAACTTCCTGAAGCCTGCATTGAAGAAGTAAATAAATCATTCAGTCATGTCCGTCGTCCAATTTTGAGGCCTAGACTTTGCACCCGATGGTTTAAAACTGAAAGATTAAACTGAAAACGAAGGACATTTCATTTTGGTTCTCGACAACCATTGAATATATTTAATGGAGCCGCAGCCCGAAGCTACCACGACAATGTTACTTTCCCCGTGCCCGAGCATCGTTGCATCTTGTTTGAGGAGCTACAATCCGATCTTGTGCGCCTCGCCTATTGTTGCCCCATTGTTACATGTTGCAGCATTGCATTCTGGGCCTCAGCCGCAGCAGCCGCCACCGCAGCCTGTCCAGTTTTTTTTTTATTTTCGTGCACAAACGAACTCTAATAAAACGTCACCACGCCAGTGGAGTGTACAGACGAGGGTGGGCCCCTGGCACAGTACTACAGGCGGGCCCTTGTGCGGGGAGGGGGGGGGAGGGGCATTCATTAAGCGGAGGGGATACTCCCCAGAAGTTAATAAAATTTTTGAAATTCCACATTAAAATTAGGCAAAATGGATAACTTTGGAACCAATATATTCAGCAATGGTTTTAAGACAATTTAGTGCAGTTCACTCACTGGTGGGCAACTATCTATTGTATCACTGGTGTGGTTGGTACAAGTGCAAGAAGAATTGTGTTTTGAGAAAGGAAGAAAGAATTTTTTTTTTATATTTTGAATGTATTACGAGCCCAGATTTTCAAGGTGCTAGAAAATAAAATACCAGGGCCTGCACCTGGCTGACTTAGTTTTTATTGCCTAACTGAAAATATTTGTTAGGTTTGCCTAACAAACAAACCTACGACTTCATATTTTCACTCGAAGTGATTAAAATAAAAATACAAATGCCCGAAATCCATGTTGAAGGAATTTCGTCTCTATGGCAGATTTGCTTCACATCAAAAGAAGATCAGACCCTAGACGACCAATGTAACGGTTAATAATATAGCGGTTATAACGCTCATGCCCGCAGCCATAGACGGAAGGGGGAGAAAATAAGTATAAAAGGTAAAATGGCAGAGAAACGAAATAAACTGCAACATCAAGAACCAATTGAAAAGGGAGCTAAACTCCCATTCCCTTTTGGCGAGCAAGATATAGATGGGTTGGGGGGGGTGGTTTAGGGGGGATTATTATGATTACGAAAATTATCCTCCTCAATGTTAGAATATAGGCTGCGTGCGCGGAGGCCGGCACTGCATGCGAAGAAGAAAAGCCAGTGGGAGGAGTGACGAAGAATAGAAGAGCCAGACAAAGTCCAGCATAGAGTGGCTGTGAACCTCTCAGATCAAGCCAGACCCTCCCTTCTTTGGTACCGAAACGTATTATAATCCATACACGGTCATTAGAGGTCCGCTTTTATGATCTCGCTATGACTCGGCCCGAAGGAGAGAGGCAGGCTACTACTTCCAATAACTTCCCTCCCTCTTCCATTCCCTAGTACTCACTGTATTCTTTGCTCTCCACCTACAGTCAGCCTCACTGATTACAAGTTTTAAAAAATGGGACGAGCATTTCAAAAGAAAATTCGTTGTATTTTGAAATGTGGAACGGACGTCGGTGACCCTGGGCAAGGCCACTCTTTAAAAGAGTGCATTTGTTCTTACGTTGCCGAAAATGTACTCGCTACGCAGAAGCAAAAATAATCTGGGATAAAAAAAATTTTAAAAAGGCGGTAGGGCCGCTACTGTATATGTTCTCAAGCAGGTTCCGCATTATTACATTACACGATGAGTTGAAAAGCAACAAGAAAAAAAAATTATTATCGGAATCTTGTTTATTTCGATCACGTAAATTGCACGAAATAAAATACAACTAACAAAGAGCGTGGATTAACTCATAAGGAAAATTTGATAAATGACTTAATTGCTACAAAACTTTCACGAAAAGTAATCTTACACTTTAAGCCAAAGTTTCAAAGCTGAAAAAACGCAAACCAGATTCAACAATTGAATGCGCACAGCAAGTCATTGTTAAGTCCAAAACTGAGAGCCGAAACAAAATCGGTGGAGTCAACACTCGAGTCGAACAAAGTCATTGTTATTTATTGTAAGCGAAGAGCCGAAGAAGAAGAAAAGTACTGTTATAAGTCGAGTGTGGAAAGTCGGCCAGTAGACGTAACCAGCGAACGGCTGGTACGGCTCGCTCAACAGAAAAACGGTCAGGTAAGGGGGGGGGGGGGTGTAAAGTGGACAGGGAGGAGGGGAAAGGGAAAGGTGGAGGGGCAGTATTTAATTCAATATGGAATGAGTGTTTCGAAAGAAAATTTGTTGTATTTTGAATTGTGGAACGGACGTTGGTGACCTGCGAAATTATTTTCATGTAGCAAATTCAACTCCGTGTAGCAAAGGGGAGAAAGGAAGTAGAGGGACGGACAGGGAGAGGATGGGAGGTAAGAGGGAGTATAACAGGAATGCAAATTACCCGTCTCAGTGAACGTCCTGGCAACACAAAGCGAAAACAGGAATACAATCACGGGCGAAACAAACGCACGAATCGAAAAGAAGGAAAATTACCCATAAAACTAAGCACCAGAGGATAACCACAAAACGAAACCCGGGCGAAGCCGGGTACGACTGCTAGTACTATGTAAGACTAACATACGTTAGTGGATAGAGTGAAAAATTATTCATTCGTCTCAAACCTTAAACAGTGCTGGATACCAGAGACACAATTAACCCCTTTGCTCCAACAAATGCCTTCTTGTGGCACTTACTGCTATTTGATCCCACGTACTTTTAGTTTCGAGACCTAGCCTTTAAAACCATTCGGTAGTGCGTTACACGTTCGTTAGCATGAAGGCTCTCTCTCCTTGCAGTTGGGTTGCATCCAAGTTTATGCTTCTTGGTGGTAAAGGATGAATACTTCGAGGAGTCTGACCGCTTAAGACAAGCACTTTACAGTTCGTAACAATGTACGAAAAAACGTGTGTTACAAGTAATTTCTTTAACTAGCTGGAACTGCTACGCACGGCGTGCCAAACGCTTATGACGTTTTGCTGAGTCTCTTTCGCTAGTCCCCTCACCTAACCCCATTAATTTTATTAGCCTTTAATAACTTTTAACCTATCTAAGGCCAGTTGTCTATTCTGCGCATCAAAGGTCATTCCAGAATATTCAGGGTTTCCACTGTATCTACGTTTTCCCCAATTACGTGCTCGAACTATAACTTTCCAGTTGATCGCACAAAAATTTTCCACCTCCCATGGCCTTGTTACTGTAACGATAGCTGTTCAGTGGCGTCCACAGATGGCACCTTGTGCTAAGACTTTTTTGCACATTTTTTCATCTCTTCGTAGTTTGTTTTTCATTAGGATGTAGACATTAGTGAGACACGTTGGCCGACATGTTCATATATTATTGTATCCGGACGTTAATGTTATCGCTGAATCTTGGCGGGTGATATACTAGCGTGTGTCTTAATACGCCAGCTTAAAATCACTGTTTAATCTAACGTTTGTTTGAAATATTCTATAAAAATTCCATATACACATGGTGTATACGAAATGAGATCATGGTCCATTGCTGGCCAGAAAAGTGACTATAGTGTCAGCGGCCTACGTCGAGTTCGCCGTAGAACGAACACAGATAATAGATTGTACATTTTTGGTAGCTGAGTACCCTGTTGATATCCAAGATGGTTACAAAAAGAATGGCGGCCGTCGATAAAAGATGTCCCCTCCAGGAAGACGTAGCCGCTCATAAAATACTTGTACGACTCAAGATGCGCTGCGCACACAATAATGCCTAATTTATGAGGAAACAAATTCCGCAAATGAAACTTTATCCTCATAAAGGAGACACTTAAAACAAACCACCATCACTAGCTGAAAATAGGAAATCATTAATGGTGTGCTGGAGTGAGTCTCCCCTCCCTCCTCTCCCCGGCCTCACTCCACATAAAACAGCCTTTCCGACAGGAAGATGATTTCCGGTTGTCATTCTATCGACGTTCATCGCATCCGGTTGTTTTGAACGTCTTTTCTTTTTACGATGTATGTTATCTTGACTTTTTTTGTCCTCTATTTCTCAAAACTTGTTTAACTTACGAGCATCCTTCGTCGGAATCAAAGCTCGCGGCAAATCAGAACTCTATTCCTAACGTTTGCTTGGAGCCCCCAATTATTAAGAATCTGGTAACCAAAGAAAAAATGCGAGGGAGGAAGGGAGTTATCAGGAAGCGCCATTTGACAAAATATAAGCCGGAAAAGTCAACAAAAGTACTTGCAAAGTAAACAAAGCCTTAAAAGTCGACCAATCGTCAAATTTTCTGCTTTCAAACTATAAAGAAGCAATATCTGAATCAGCCTTGAGTAGGAATTAAAAGACTTTTCAAGAAGATTCAATGATGTAGGAAGTTTATAAAGAATAAAAGATCTTCTGATGTTACCCGCTGCAAATACGCAGGCAAACTAAAGGAACCTCTCATAACAGTAGCGTTCATAGTGTTGCCGACGTGAAAACGCGTTTAAAATAACCGTTTAATTTGCACACTTTATAAACACATGTAGTCACAAAGTGTTTAAAATAAAACAGAAGTTTTTATTTTAGAACACTTGATAAGCATAAGGACTTTCATTAAACACTATTTTGAAAAAAAACATATGCCTTGTAATATAAACACTACTGTTTTTATTTCAAACACTTTCGCCGTTGTACGTGTTTTAAAAATGGTTTATAAAGTATTGAAAATTGAACGCAGTGTTTTATTTAATTTAAACGCATTTCACGTCTGCAACACTATATAAACGCTAATGTTTTGCAAGGTTTCTTCTCAGCCCATGTTATTTGTAAAAGCTTTTATGTGTTTTTCTGTTCAAAACGTTTTCTAAGTGTGTTTATTTTAAAACGCATGTTTTTACAGTGAAGCAATCAAACGTAAGAACTGTATTTTTTCACTTTATAGACCTGAACAGATTAGCCTAATTAGGGAAAAAAAAATCCAAAACAACCAACTATACCACGCGCCATGGCTGTTTGCTGTGACATGCATATCACGTGACTGGGCTAGTCCAATCAGACGGCCAAACAGCCGTTGTTCTCGTTCGTCATTGGCTAACTCATGGTGACGTCACGGCAAACAGCCATTGCGTATGGTTTAGTGCACTACAACAGTGCTTTTCAACCGATGTGCCCTTGTATGCCGTGAAGCTGGTTAAAGGGTGCCACGAGGCACTTTAACTGAGTGCCTTGAACTTGATAACGGGGTGCACTAATTCCCGAAAAGTATAATAAGTTTTACGTGATCGAAAATAGGATAGACCTACAGTCAGACCACATCCAACCCGATTCAATTTACGAATACGAATTTTTCTGGTAACGAAGCAAATTACAAGTACCAACCGCCAAAGAACATTTTATTAGCTTTGACAAAACAAACAACATTAAAAAAAAAAAAAAAATGAAAGTGAGCGCACGCAACATGCACATTTTTAAACCCCGAAGTTACGAAATTACACTTAGAAATTAGACACAAAAAAAATTTAAGCGGCGACGAGGTAGGAGGGAGCATCGTAATCGGGGCACTCACATCGCCGTCCATCACGCAATTAAAGAAATTGCATAATCGCTAAGGATTATTAATTTTTTTCCTCTTCTGTCCCGACCGACTTTGGCTTCTAATTACATACCACCTGGTAGGGAGGCCATACAATTGCTATTTTTTTTAGCCTGCATAATTTTTTTTTCGATAATAGCAATAAATTGTCACTTGTACGATGGCACACGACGCTAGAAAGAAAAGAATGACGTACGATCTTTGACGGAGTGACGTCAACAATTTACGAGCTAGTTGTACATCAAGGACCGAAATGCGAAGATGTGGAAAGCACTTCTGGCATTTTCCCTTCCACCTGGTTCTGGTGGCGAGGATCGTTAACGAGTGCCACACACCACAGCCAGCGGATGTCCACAGGGTGCGTTCGACAATTACTATCGGTTTAATCCGTGGCGTCACGGTTTGATTATACACTGATCTTTTCTGATTGTGATTCGGAAAAGCACAGGAAGCCATTACGATTGCTGAACATAAAAGTCAATAATGATAATGATACGAATGACCGTAACGGTGTCATACGTGGTTGTTGTGCACAAGCACCACTTAACGTGTTTAGCCTACCTATGGGACTCGATGATTTTGAATGGCTGAGCAACTGAACCACTACTCACGTTCAAATGGACAATGGATCACCAATAATCCAAGAATGCAAAGAATGATTGTATTAATCAAGAACAAAAGTTATAGATTCAAAGTCACTCATACACTGGCATAATTCCAACAACTAGCTGGTAACCCGCCTAAGGGCGGTATATGCTTGGTAAATTGTGGTAAATTTCATCAGTAACCCGCTCCTCCCCTCCCTCCCACCTCGCGGTGGGCAAGTCTTTCACTGGGTGTGGGAGGACGGATGAGTCGTAAATGAATTCACCTTGTCAGCCATTTTTCCACTTCTCCCTCGTGTTTTTCATTCTCGATGTACTGCGGTGGTGTTCAGCTATTCAATTTCAGTTGGCTTTGCACTTCTCCCTTGGAGTTTCCAATTATGATACGAGATGTCGCTCATGTTCCTTTGTTAAGCGCAAGCTATTTTCTCATACTGCATTGCTGTTTCTGCACTTCTTCGTGGTTTCCAGATACGATACAAGACACTCATGTTTCTTTGTCAAACGCGAACTATTAGACGATGGCCTGATCGTCCGTTTTTATTGGCCCAGGCAGATGACGCAGGAACACAACAGCCAATCAGAGCTTGCTGTCGTTATTAGTCCTCGCTCGCTTATGGTATTAATAATGTAGGTAACTGGCCGATTATTTTTAACAGCAGTGGTTTCCGCAATCTTTCGTAAAGTGCTTATTTATCACACAGCCTCGTTGGTTAGGACTTGGTATTCACGGGTGCTTCGACAATTCGAACAGTTTGTGGGGATTTCATTGAGATAATTTGTGCGACGGTGATCTTAGCAGAAAAAGATGTAACGATAAATAGTGTAACGGATCTTAGCAGACCACAAGTAATGCACTAGTATACAAATAACGCATTTCATTATTTTACTACCTGACGATTTTGCTGGTGCAAAAAGCAGAACACAAATAGTTTAGAAACTACGTATTCATTAATTAAAAAACCACACATTAGCAATAGTTCGGCACCATTCACCAACATGCTACAGTAGAACTAACTAAATATCAACAAGCAGTTTTGTTGCCGTTTCAAGGCACGCTTTAATTTTCATTACGTTACTTATCTATTACATCACGTCATTTATTACGTCACAAATTCGTCAACCATTAACGACGAAAGTAGAATAAGTCAAACTAAACATAAAACAAACCCAACTTGAGACCACATCAAGTATTCCACTTTCCATCTACAATTTAGGGGTCACAGGTTTTTCTCTTGCACATGGATGTCACTTAAAGGGCAATAATTAAATGGTTTATATCGCCAATGCCTTCTATTCATGTTCCGTTTAAACGTCGTGCTGCTTGTTTTAACCTCCGAATTTTTACGAAATCTAGTCTTTAGATGTCCAGAGGGTGCGTTCGACAATTACTATCGGTTTAATCTGTGGCGTCACAGGAAAGGTTTGACGTGATTGGCACCAATAACAGTTACGCCCGGGGAGGCTCTTTACCTCACTAAACCATGGTCGTGTAATCTGCTACTTTACAGAAGGGGGGGGGGGCAAAAAACGACCTAAGGCGACGTAAAAACTGTTAATCTATGTAATCCCGTCGTTATGCAAAGCAACAAAAATAATGTGGCGCCATACCAATAAACTGATCACAGCCTTTCTATTAGGGGGGCAAAGAGGGGCGCAAAATTTGCCACCATCCCCCTCCCCCAAAAAAAAATGGTGCTTATATAGCCTAGGACATGATATGAATCCGATACGATGTAAAGCGTGTGAATATAGACATACATTTTAGTTGATACATGAGTGGAAGCAAACGGCAATTTCATAATGGGAAAGCCATTATTACCCTTTCTTTTATTACCACGTTTCGTGTCCGTCGTTTACCACACAAGTCTCTTAGTCAGGAAATGGCAATCATGACCAAATCATCACCAGCACCCGTGAAGGCCATTTACCCACTCCCTCACTCCCTCCCCCACCTCCAAAAAGTTCAACGAGGTTACCGAAGGTTCCACTGGCTCGTTTGCGTTTCATCAATGAAAACCTACGCATACGTCGAGAATATTGCTTTTTAATGACGCCACGGTCTTCTTCCAAACTCATTTCGCCAAAAGAAGACACGGTCCCGGCAATCTCGAATTAAAATACGACCAACTTAAAGCAGTCAGACGCTCGCAAATACATCGTTTTCTCCTCGTATACCTGTTGCTCGTACTTCTCTCATTCCATCCTAATCTTTATCTCCCTTCACCTCTATCGTTCGTTCTTTAGTACACAGTCGTCGGCGTCAGTTATGATTATAGCCCCAGCACCCCAATCAGCCCACCGCTGGCCAGTCATTCGCTCCACGTGAAAGGCGATGGGCACAACTAACACCAACCCTATCATTTGGCCCCAGGCTCATAATAAGCGTCTGCCCCCCCCCCTCCTTTCCACAACAAATCCAACGGTCCTGCCATCAACTTAACAACGAAATAGTTGGCATATAATTTCCAAACAGTCTACCAGAATCCCGGATTCTTTCGTGCATGCGTAAGTTTACTTGGATTTCAAATGGTTATGAATGCCAAGTTACCTTACAACAAACAAATCTTAAGTAACCATAAGCTTGCGCAATACCACAACCACAACTGAATTTCGACGTCGTCAGGTATGGTTCAAAGAACGATTTCGGAGTTAAGCGTTCTCTAACTCGACTGGGTGGTTTGCGTGCAGATCGGACGCCAATAGACTGACATATGTCGTCGTAATACAAAGTGCTAAATGCAATATCTTCCATTGCAGATTGATAAGGAAACGTAAGTCCAGTATTCACTTGTGCTCATAAAAAGCTTCTGTTAAGTTTATATATATATATTGAACACTGCAGCCGACAGCTTTTGTGTGAATGCTGTTTAAAATCTGACTTGGTTAGTTGATTTGTTGTCGAGTGTAGCCCAAACGAAAAGAGTCGGATTGGAACGAAATGTGTTACATCGCTTGAAGCTTGAAACCTACAAAAGTATTGTTGAGCTCGAATTTGTCGTAAATCAATTAATTGTTACGGAAGCTTATCGAGCTAACACTCACCATTTTAAACTTGGAATCCTGAATAGTTAAGGAATTCAGACGATGTATACACCGTGCTGCTAGTAACAAAGTGAACTTTTACAAAATGAAAAATGAAAACAGCATTGCTTTCTGATGGCTAACAATCGTTTTCGGCGTAATTCAACAAAATTGCAACGTCTGATCACCGCATTTTAACGACTTCAGAAAGACAGGTGATCGGAAAAGCAAAAAGAATGAAAGAATGCTTGGAGAAGATGTCCTTCAACATGTCTATCAAAAGCTACGGCAATCTCAAGTTTGATACCTTAAATCGTCGTGGCATGATGAAGTTGTTTACGCAAAACGAAACTACGCACAGACAAAGTCTTCGTGAAAGTTTCGGAATTCCCCGTTACTATGGTAACCCAAATTTTCAACACCCATGATTAATATAATACTGAACACAGTACTGTTACATACATTGAATGTTACGCCGATTTGTGGGCCCCAAACGAACAGTCATGTACCCCACTGAAAAATACCACTAGGCCCGGCCTCCTGGGCCCCTATGGTTATCTGTCTCTGGTTTTCAGGTAAGCATGAGGTAACATGAAATGATGGTTACCACGACTACCTCATGTGCCATAGGTCTCTGGTTAGAGCCTGACCTCAACCACCCCAGGCATTTTCGGGAAAAGAAGGGCCCTGTGATGCCTCGTACTCATATTGATCGTGGTATGTAAAAGATTCCAATTGAAATTGCTAGCTAAATTGTTCCTTTGCCATCTAGCACTACTGCTTTGGTTGGAAGCTCATCAAACCTGCTGGTCTTTAGTCAAAGTTTATCGATCAAAACAACATGAACAATGCATTTTAAATACCTTACTTATCGCAGAAAATCGTTTTTATATGGTGATGGACTGTTATTGTTTCGAAACTAGAAGCTTGAAATAGGGTTGCTCCCTCGGTTTAAATGTACTGGTAGTTTCAACATGGCGACATTTCTCGCAGGAGATCATGTGCAACTGGTACAAATACCCCTTGTATGGAACTATGGGAAAAACATGGAACCCTGAAGCATATGCCAACCTATGCGGCTAATTAGCGGAAATTTCCAGTGTATGTATTGTTATGTACAAGCCCGAAATTCCCCAAACAATTTAGCACCTTACGTCTGCTATCCATGAAACTGTAGACTAAACGGTTCATTACAGTTCTTGCCACATCCTGTGTGATCCCTAACCTGAAATTATCCATCAATTAGAATGAGTCTCACGAGAAACGTGAGCACTTGTGGCAACGTGCCACCTTCTGCGCTTGCCCAATACACGTTTCAAGACCTCGTCCAAACTTTAGACCACGTGGCAGCAGCTTTCAACTAAAAGCTAATGAGAGAGATAAAAGTATAGCTTTCACTTTTATGTATAGATTCCAAATGTATGAAAAACAAGTCTAAATAAATAAAACGTTATCTATAGTTAAGTGGAGGAACATTACGCAACTTAACCAGTGACACAAAATAGATTGGCTAATGGAACAATAATAATTCACTTAATTCTAACGCAAGATTCGCTAGAGGACGTCACCAATTCTTACATCTTATCGAATACCTTCGATATCTCCGACCTATACCGTTGCTAGGACAACAAACTCCTCAGCAGTCGTTCGCAATTGTTCGTTGTCGATCGTACCAAACTCAAGATTTCATATTTTTCGCAAGCGAAATGACATCACTCACCAACTGACCAATGGCTAATCGCTACGAACACGAATAGAAGATACCCGTACCTGGTACAAACTGGGTGTTGGGGGCCTTCTTACTTGGGTGGAGGGGGAGGACATTGGGGGAACTTCATACCCTCCTCCATTGGGATCCGCCAATACATTTTCCGTGTTTCTAGATATATTTCATGGAACTTGTAGAGGTCTACGTAGACAAAACTAACTTCATATACACTAATCCTGTAGATTATATAAA